>WYEA01016607.1:12548-32394 GCA_033558465.1 Alcedo atthis | reverse complement strand
TGGAGGCCTGTGACTAGTGGAGTCCCCCAAGGGCCAGTACTGGGTCCAGTATTATTCTTGACTAAGCAAGGTGCAAAAGTTTATCAGTCAGTCTTCAGTCAACCATATACATAAAACCTTTGAAATAGATCTCACACCTGGGTTCAGAGCCCTGCTTGCTTTTTCATGGAGTAAGAGGGAGACCCCTTTGCTCAGTTAGTAAAGTACATAAGCACTTGAGATTAGTGCATACAAGATGCAAGATGCAATGCCCATAGCCATTAAATTACTTCCTACCTGACATACTTGGAAAGATCATCACTGGCTTAGGTGTCTTCTGAATCATGGTGCTGTTTTCCCTGAATACTCTTTCCTTCTTCATATCCTTCATATCTTCCTTTCTCAGATTCAACAACACTAGTTTCCTCCTTTCTTACCTCTTCTGTCCACAGTCAGTCACATCAAAAAGCCTTAACCTCTTTCTGGTACAGCTACAGCTGCCAATTCTGTCCGTCCAGAAAAATGAAAATTTCTTAACATTCCTACAGATGAGGAAAGGCTAAAAACTCAAAAAGTATTGCAACCATTGAGAAGAAATGTTCAAGCAGTGAGAAGGAAAACAATATTCTTGTCCAAGACAATGGTAAGGGTAGAAAGTGAAAAGAGCTGTAGTATAACTGAGTTTTTCAGACCATTAACCTATGGTTATCAAGACAGTTGAATGTTTCTCTTTGTTTTTTCAATTTCTGTTCCTTCTAACCATCTACATGGAATTAACATTTTTGTCCTTTATGAGTTAATTAATGAAAAATACAGTTAAATGTAACTAAAGTGATTCCTGCTTACTTGCTATGCATCTGCAGTGCTGTAGATTTTTCAAATGCAGTCAGTTCTTCATTCATTACTTATCATCTGAATCCTTCCTATGAAATAGGAAAGAAAATGCATGCATTTATACTCTAAATAAATTTGTAGCTTTAAAATCAATCATGTGAAGTAGGTTCAAGAGAGACTAAGGGTATATGGAGGCTTCTTTCAATAACACAAGAAAGCAGTGTTACATTCATGAGTACTTGTGCTTTAAGGTAATATGTTCACAGCAAAACTGCCAAACACAGATATTTGCTTATTTTTCATCACAATACACTCTGCTTAAAGGGAGAGGTAGGTATCTCGTGTATTTTTAAAAAATGTGAAAATATCTTCCCCAAAATATGATTCTTCCTGGAGTTAGATGCTTCAGATTAGATAAATCTGAAATCTGTCTATACTGCCAGATTTCTAGGTCTGTGAGTGCCTGCCTGGCATTACTTTCCAACACATTTATGTCCAGCAGGTACCACATGACCATGTAATAAGCCTAACCCAGCTATATGAGAAAGAATTTACTACAACTCCTAATTAATATGCTAGGAAGTGTTTAAACCTTATCCATTCTGTTGAGCACAGTACACTTGTAGGTGACGTGCCAGCTGCATTTATTTTCTCAGTGCATAGTTACAACGCATTAAGGTTGTCACTCAATTTGTCTCCTCTCCAGAACAGCAACAGAAAGTCAATAGCTGTGTATTTATCACTGCTACATTTCCTCTCATCAGCAGCATGATTGATTCCATTTGTATTTTTCATATGACCCAGGGACACGAGTAGTGATTGAGATAGAAAGGAAACACTTTAGTTTTGTGCACATACAGGGAATCTGTGTCTCCAGATACAAGATATTTTATGCTAGTTTGTCTCTAGCAAACTTACTCTATTTTAAAGACTGCAAATTCCTTTTGCATATATTTCCACTCAAAGTTAGAGTTTACTTGATGTGACCTTAATGACATCATGATAAAGGTTTCAGGAGTACTTCTACAGGTACATACAAGGAATGTATGCCAAACATTTGGGTTTGTTGCAGGTACCAAGTATTTTAAACTTTATCCCAGCTGAAGATTCATAAATACCACACAAATTCAGTTATACAAGCTTTTAAAATTTGTGTAGTTTTTAACCTAGTTAAGTTATATTGTAATAACTTTCTAACATAAGATTTACTCTAAAATATTCAGAAATAGGGTCTACATTCCAAGAACATTTTACATCCAAAGAATGTACGTTAAACACAGAACTCTGTTTGTATCATTTAAAATTCTTTTCAAAAGGGCAATCAAGGTGAAGCTAATTAATTTGTACTGAAGATGGAATGTAGGAAGACAGGAGACAGAAACTATTATTTTGCTTTCATTTTAATTTGAAATCTCAACAGCATATGCTTGATGTGATGAAACTATCATGCAGGATATTTAAAGCCTGCATTATTTATCATTCAGACAACCTTTTGGCTTCTGTAACTTAATTTATTAGTACTTAGAAATATCTGCACTAAAGACAGATTCATCTGGTATACTACACTCATGACTTTTTCCTCCAAACTCTCATTTTAGCAAGACTCTAAAGAAATGTATTTCAGAATTTATAAGCATATATAAAGACTCTATTCCTAGTTTCATAAGGTTTCATTTCTTGCTGTAGCTGACTGGAAGTTTCACTCACATTTCAATAGTTTTTTTAAGACAGATCCTGCTTTTGATTTTACATCAAAACTCAACTTTTTTGTAAAAGGACATTAATTTCAAATAGAATTTTTAAGATAGAGTCTGCTTTTAGTTTTACATAAAAACTCAACTTTTTTTAAAAGGGAATTAATAACTTGCTGAAAGCAACAGGCAAACATGAATTGTTTGTTCACTTTGTTCACCCTTTCTTGCTGTTGTCTCACACATGTAGAGACTTCAGGGCATGTTCCTCCTTTATATCAGGTTTTCAGGACAGACAAATTTGGTGGTTTTTACTTTTCTGCTTATTGCTATTGAGAGATACCTAGGAATTGGATCCTAAGGCTTTTCAAACAAAGATATTATCCTGTAGTGTTTCAAAGTAATAGGTTAGCAAGTGGCAGAAGCTTGTCACTTCACTTAAATCTTTCTTTCAAGCACATTAGCTGGGTGTCACCACCTCAAGAAAGAGAATTACAAAGGCATTTGTTGTTTCACACCTTGGTTACTGCCAGTTTAAGAGGTGTTTGCCTAGAAGTACTACTTACTGAAATCCAGGTGGCAATCTCAGTCTTCAAAGAACGAGTAAATTCTAAAAGATGCCCCCTCTAAAAAACTGGGAGCTCTCACACTCACACCTACCTCATGACAGTTCATCCCCATTTTAGATTAGCACAGCTTGTCCTGCTGAAAGAGTTCATAAAAGTTATTCTAGGCTATAGAATAGCCTATATTCTAGACTGTCTTGTTTAACTCTAACACAGATTTTCTTCCTTTTCTAAATATCATTAAGAAGAAAACCTCAAGTAATAAAAGTAGCTACTTAGGTCATACGTTAAAGTGGATATAAGAAATCTTTTACTAGCAGACTGCCATGGTCATCTGCCAACTAAACACCACAGCTGCTAGCCCAGTGCTCCCCCCTGCCATTCTCCACTCCCAAAGTGAGATGAGAGGAGAAGCAGGAGAAAAATGTGAAACCCCATAGTTTGAAATATGGACAGTTTAATAGAACACCACAGAGAAAAAAGAAATGACAGTAACAACAAAATCATTTATAAAGTGAGTGATAAAAACCAAAGAGGCTTTACCTTTACCTTTTACTAGATTTTTATTACTAGCTTCCCAACACTGCCATTTGGCATCTGTTTTGCACATAGAGAATTTTCCAGAGGTTAAAACATTACTTCTTAATTGTTGTGTTTGGACATTAAAAAAAAACAAAAAAAAACAACAAAAAATCATGTAGCAAATTCCTACTTACTTACTAGGGTGTTTTGCTTCATCTGTTAACAAAATGTTTGTGCCATTTTCCAAGAAAGAAAGACACCTCCTGGATGGAAGGTACAGAGAGAAGGACATAATTTCTGGCTGACTGCCTGAAACACCAAACCTAGAGATGCAGTATAAGGTTTATGACTCTTGCATGACACCACTGCTGTCCTTCTCTAGCTGCCCCTATCTAGGAAAATGTCTCAACTGAGCATAAATAGACATAATTTAGTGTTAAGTTTGATAGTAAATAGTAGGAAACTCCACTAAGACAGCATCATACCCCATACAGTTTCCTATTAACCACAGAAATTAGACCCTTTTATGAAAAAAAAAGAAAATATGTCAGTTTTAAACACCTGCACACTGAACAGCAGACTGCAAAATTCAACAGGATTTGCCTGCAACCAGACTCATACCTGTAATTCCAGAGCTCTGTCTGTCCAGAATAGTATGGGTTGATGGGTGAGAAAAATTCAGTCCTAAGTGTGTCATGTTAACAAGGATATTTGCAGTGAAACCATGGACCAGCTGAAGCTGTGGAACACTATAAAACTGCCTGCATATCCTAGCATCCTCAAAATAAATTCCAAACACAATTTTTGACAGAAATAGGCACAACCATAAATGGAAAATAAACAATGGTGTAAGTGAGGATAAGAGAAAGTGCTTGGGTCAGAGATAGTGAAAACAAAGTGAAAACATGTCAGATTTTCTTCTTCATTGTTACCAGAAACTGTGAACACAAAAAGTAATGAGAACTCAAGAAAAAATAACTGGACCTATGCAGGATTATGTAAAATATATCATACTAGCCACAGAAACAGAATTCGTGGTACCTGGTTATCTGTTTCAAAAGCCTACAGTTTTGTATTAAAAAAAAAAAAGAAAAAAAGAAACAAACAACAAACCAAAAAAACCCACTTATTTGCAAATTATTCTGGTTGTTTTTAAGCAAAATTTTGATTTAAAAAAAAAATAAAAAGTTTGGATAAAAGTAATCCTTAAAACCTGCTTTAAAACAAAAAAGAAAAGAAAAAAAAAAAAAAGATTGTTGTCAGTGGCTTTGTGTGTGCCTCTCAGCATATGGAACATTAATTTTCCAGCAAAGCTTTTGGCTTTTGGCTTATTACAGTGAAGACTGCATTAGTGATTGTTATCAAGACATTTCCCTCTGCAAGATTAAAGTGTTTCCATTCTAGCATCCACAGCTATCACTGAATTAACATAATTTGAGAGTGATATGAACTTGCCTCTTGCCTAGGAAAAGGAGTTGATGAGGCATTTGTATGAAGAACAATGTTTTGTTATTAATGATAAAAATATGAATGGGCTTCATTGTGACTTGTGCGTGCTTCTCTGCATTATTTTCATGTTCTGGTGTTGATAAGAAGAAACAACAGTTTTGCTGTGGCAGCCTAGCACTGAGTAAATTCCACTCTCATAACAGCTTCTGCAATTCTTGGCCATCAGAGAGTAGTAGCAAACCACAGCAGTGCCATCTGAAACACTCATCCAGTGACTTGACTCTGCTTGGGAACTGCCTCTGTTCTCAAAGCCTACTGTCTGCACCCCCTGCAGGGCTTTCTGTAGGATGCCAGCTGATTTCAAGGCAAATTTACTTTTTTAATAAAAGTGAATTTCATAGCCAGCATAACAGTGAAGGCACTGGATCACTCTGAAGCAAAGAATAGCTTTAATAAAAATAATAATAACTACAAAAATAGGATTTATACGATTAGACACAGAGCTGATATGGAACCCAATGATGGTAAGTAATTACATCATCGTCACCACTGATGTTGTGTAGCAGGCACTGGGAGACTCCCAGACAGGGCCCAGCAGCAGACAGGAACAGAGTTCAGGAGCAGGATTCTGGTACTGGATTCAGATACAGAGAGGTCAGAATGGAAGGCAGAATGGACCAATGCCAGCCATTGAAAAAGTGAAAAAGAAACTGGAAGAGATGATCCTGACCTGTGTGATCCCTGAACTTTATACCAAATATGATATACATGGGCTGGAATCCCTCATTGGTCAGTTTGGGTCATCTGTCCTGTCTGCTCCTCCCTGCAGGTGCAGCTTTTCACTTTCTGCATCCCCCCATCATGGTGCACAAGATCCAGCAGTGGCCTTGGTCTGCCTACTAAACCTTGATAGTAACTCTGAACATGGGGTATTGTCACTGCTAGAAGCAGACACTGCCTGGGAAACCAGGCTGATAACTTCAGACAGTGCACATGTAGAAGATCAAATCACATTTTTCTCATCCTTTTTTATCAGAAGCTATGATGTGTAATGTTGTGTGTGTTAACTTTCGTGAATTCTGACAGTAGTCTGCCAGATTGTTCTGTTCCCCATATTAAAGATCTAATTAAAAGGCAAAAGATATTCCCAGTCTAAAATGCAGAGGACAATAAATTCAAATTGACAAAGGAAGGGCATTAAAGCTCAGGTATTGCACTTTAATCAACCCTGAAACCTACATTTGCATGGAAATAACAATATTGCACAAAAATGGTTTTAGGAACATTGATTCAAATAAAAATCAAATATCTTCTGAAGATATTTGTGACTAATATTTTTCCCCCTTAAGGGAAACCCTCATATAAATAATGCTTTTTTTCATAAGAACAGTTTTTGATTAAAAAAATACACATTATTTTGAGAAATACAGATCATATATCACAGAACGTGAAAGTCTGTTTCTTGACCCACAACAAAGAAAAGGTATATGGCATGCATACTTCAAAAACACCTGTAGAAAATAGGATTGGAAAGCCATCAGAATTATTAATTAAAGATACAGTGGCCCACGGGGCTGAAAAAAGGGGTCATGAGCATGAAGAATGATACACGGTTCTTGCTTTGTGCAATGGGTCAAGTTTAGGGAAAAAAAATCTACTTTATAAGCAGGCACTGTAGAGAAACTATTTCAGTCCAATAACAGTTCAAGTTATATTTTTTAACAGTTCTAGAAAGCTAATTTTAAATATATAATCTGCCTATTACTAATTGATTTATTTGTTTTAGTGTTTAAAAAAGACTGACAACACATGCCCTAAACCTAAAAATAGTTAATCCAACAGCAGCATGGAAAGAGCTAGTAACAATGTTTACAGATGGAGAAGCACATGAAAATCAAATACCTGTTTGAGATTCATAGCCATTTTCTCCTGCATCAGTGATGCCAATTACCTCACCTCCAGAAATATATCAGAGGTCACATCACTTAATAAAACAGATTCAGACATAAAACTCCAGCTTCTGCCATGGCTAAAGCCTTTGGATGGTCTCAAATCAAGTACACACACTGAGCAGAAGAAAAACACCCTGTTTCACTAGGCAAGAGACACACTGAGGTCAGATTGGAGATCTAGCTTTTTATGTTCATGGAATAATCACAACTGTTCAAAAGTTAGCTGTGAAGCTTCTCTCATAGCTTTAATTATATGTAAATATACCAAAAATATGAGCAACATATGGTAGGAGCTTTTTAACCTTTATGGAGGTTACACAGATACAATGACAAGGAATATTTTTGTCAATAGCTTGACAATACATTTTAAATGTGTTGGACTTGAGTTACAAAATCATGTAATCTCTGAATGACCAGAGCATGTAAAAAACTACGTAACAACTAGGAAAGACTGAGAGGTGATGTTATTAAATGCTGTAAATAGCTCAAAGTTTAAATAAAAAGGAGAGAGCACAGCTACTAAGCCAGCAAAAACCAATTGAACATTGAAACTAAAGCAAATAAATACAAACTGTTCCAAATAAATGAAAGCTGTAAATCATAGAAAAATAGAAGATGTTATTTCCAATAGGTGCAGCAGGCTTATGAAACACAACTCTTTTAAAGAGTGGTATACAATTTATTAAAAAAATTATTTTTAAAGTTTGTGTTTATCACAGAATCACAGAACAGCTCAGGTTGAAAAGGACCTCAAAAGGTCATCTGGACCAACCTTCCATAGGCAAGATGAGATTATCTAGCACCCTGTGGAATTGCATCTTGAAAACAGCCAGTGATGGGCTCTATCAAGTCCCTGGGAGGTTGTTCCAGTGATAATTTCTCTCTGGAAAAAAAAAAATAAAAAAATTCTTATATAAAGATGAAATGGCACCAAATAACTTTATGACACCAAAGAACTCATTAAATCAAGATCACAGTTTATCAATAGCCAAAGCTGAGTCATTCTCTCAAAAAAATTGTCAATTTAAAATTAATTTCCAAGAATACTATTTTTTTTCTAACTGAATGTCCTGATAGGAAAGCCATTCTGCTATGCCATTACCTATACTCTGTACATCTAGGTCTTCAAGAGAATTTCAACACAGGCAGCCCAACCTTGGATCTCTAATCCTTATCAGTAAAATGCAGCTAGTGAATCTTTCCTTCTACTCCCCTAACCTTTTCACGACTTATAAAGGTGGATGAAGATATATTTTAGGTATCTATTTCATGGTGTGTTCAATCTGTGCTAGTGTTAAAATAAACTGAAACCCTAGAATGTATTTTTATAGCTGTCTCTGTGTATTTTTATAATAACCAATGAAATACCATGAAATTAACTGTTCCAAGATTTCTGTTTTATAATGAATAAATATTTGGGGATTCCTAGAAAAATACTGCTTTCCTAATTGAAATTAGAAACATCTGTACATTAGAAGAATATTCCAAATAGCTCAAATTAGAATAAATAAATAGTAATTAATAAATTGATTGCTAATAGATATCACAAATTGCAAAGACTTCCTAGGGATAAAATCACTGGACAGAATCCCAGTGTGATCACGTTGTCAGAGATCCTTTTTACCACAAATCTTGGGCAGAAACTGTGACTACTACTTTTAGAGAAACAATGCTTATTGCTTTAGCATCTATTTTTACTGCTGCCTTCTTTTCTATTCTTACTACTGCTTGTAGTTTTGCATTCATCTGTTGCAGCTTCTTTACCTCACTCCACACAAACTCATAACTAAGGAATCCTGAATTCTCACAATATCCAATAAGCTGTTGATTGATTTTGCTAAGCAATAAACCTCATTTATTTTTTCCTTGTAGACGTAGACATACTTGTGTATGTCTGATGTTTCTCTTAGAACAAGCTGCTTAGATAATGTCACAACTACTAAAAAATGTCAAGGACATAATTATGTCTAAGTTGAAATTATCTTCATTAAAATGAAAGATTGGCTCATTTTCGAGCAAACTAAATAATTGGCAGCCTTTGTGTAAAGCCCTCACTCTTTTAAGAAAGAGGCACACCTCCTCTTACTGCCCAAAACATAGATTCCAACCACTGTGAAGGTGACTCTAATATTTCAAACTTATATTGTCTACCTCTGACTTCATGCTGGCAGGTTTCCATCTCCATAATAAAGTTTACTAGTCAAGGACTTCTGAGGATCTCATTTTGAACTCTGGGAAGAGGACTGACTTTGTTCTACTGTTGAAGAGGGAAAGAAAAAAAAAAGATATAATCCTACAAGGTAGGTCAATTCAATTATACCTTTAACCTCAGTTGAAGAAATCTTCTGCAGCTTTCTCTCCATTCTCAGAGAAAAAATGCTGTAAATTTGATTTTAAATTTCCTGACATTACAGTAAGTCAAATATTTTTTGTTGTACTGAAGAGGATGGGGCATGAAAGCAATATGACAGGCTATGCCAAATTGACATGTAGGATATGTGTCTCAGAGATAACACACAATTGATTTAAACAGAACCCTGAAGACACAGAAATAATTCCTAGATGCCACACAAGCCAGTCTAAGACACTAATCACAAAGAGGTGATACTGGTACCCTGGAGTTAGCCCACACCCACTATCCTGTGTGGCAAGTCTCAGGCTGAACACTCTTTTTAGAGCCACATAAACCAGAGGGCCCAAACACAGCCTGTGCAATGCAGCAACAACATGCTGAAAAATTCATTCTGTGTCCTGAAAGGCTGTGTTTAGCAAAAATATGCTACAGGTTGTGACATATAGTAATGATATAGAAAGGTCCCATCCTTCTCAGAAAGGCTGCAAATGATCCCTTCAAGAGGGCAGTTCAATGCCACTGATCCCTTTTAGAGGGTAAAGTCCACCAATAAGAAGGAGAAGCTTCTTACAAAGAGCAGATAGATACTCAGCTATTAGCTGATCAGCTATTAATTCTAGATTAATAACATGTGGATTGACCTTATATTTCCTAAACCTTTTGATTGTTTGACTCTGAGGTGAATTTTGTCAATTTACTAGTGAGCAATTGAGTTTCACAGCTGACATTTTTTCAGCCCTTGTTTGATTGCCTGTTCACCTTCAAGACATAGAGGTGGATGTTCATGGAATCTGGCCTTTATTTACAGTGTCCAGTAAAATGAAACTTTCCCCTGTGATTGTGATGATAAACATTGGGAAAAAAAAAAAAAAAAGGTAAGTCTCAGGTTGTGTTTCTGAATAACTACATTTATAGCTACATAAAAACCAGAGTGCATTCACCTAGAATCACTTTCAAAGATGGAAAATGATACAAACCCTCTCTGCTATCCCCTTTACAAAACCAATTGATTTTCAGACTTCAGTATTTCAAAAAGCACAAGCATCTTGTGGGAATAGACACTGTGATTCCTGACACAACTTGACTTCACTGAGTAGCAATATTGATTGTTTAGAGCAAAGGAAAAATGAGAGAATATTTAAATCAGGAAGGCCCCAGCAAGGCATGTAAGTGAGAGAAAACCTCTGCTGAATGTTCACTGAATCAGCAGCAGGAAAGGGCACTGTCTGAATGATTTACATGAATGAGAAAAGACAACTTCATAATTGCCAGAACATGCTGAGGTAAAAAGCTGAAAAGAAATTGTTAGAAAAGCACAGAGGCAAACTCAGAAATTTAAAATGGCAAACTGAGGAAGCCTATGTTTTCTAGGAAAGTGGGAAATTTTCAACTCTAACAGATACCACTGGCAAGATACTTAGTAAGACCTTCAAGTTCCATAAACAAACACAGAGACATTTTAAGACACAACTGTGGTCAATGTACAGGACTCCACAGAGTAGCTTTTTGATACTTCTTTCAAACCAATTATGAAGAAAAAACAAAGAGTTATCAGAGCCAGGATTTAAAAGATACAGATTTGTTCATAAATATCTGGTAAAATATAGCTACAAATTCAAGCCACTGTTATTGTAAAAATTATACATATGTTAATCATTGATCTTTTCTGATGATCCAGTTTAGCACTGTGGAATACCGTAGGAAATACCAGTTGTAAGTTAAAGAATCTGGAAAATAGGTGTTAAGTAATTTAAATAGTTTTCAAAATTATCTTGTGGTTTTGTTTTGTTTGGGTTTTTTTTCTAAAGCCACAAAAGAGGTCTGAAAATTTCAGGGTTAGCTATGAAATTGACACCAAAAGAGGTTAGAGAAGTTACAGAACACTGCTGTTGCTAAGTATACTTGCAAGACTTCAATTTATACCTTGAAGCTGTCTAATTGAGTATGCATAACATTCATCTATATGCCAGTTCCTTGACTGTACTGCCTGTAGTTACAAATAATTCCTCTGACATGCAGTAATAACCCACATATTGCTGTTGTAAACAGATACACCCTGATTAACATGGAACATGAGATGCTACATTTATATTGCATGACCCACTTATCTTTTTCCTACTGGGGGCTATTTATGGGTTTTAGAAACACTTTTTAATAGGTTCTGTTCAAAGACAGAACTGGATGTTACATTTTTGTTTTACAGCACTTGCTCTGGACTTAACAGGAAATTCTGGGGCTTATTGATTTGGAATGATGGAAATCAAGCTTGTGTGTTTTTTGTGATTATAGGAGGTACATAAGCCACTAATATGATGCTGTTGTGAAAAAAAGGGAAATGCAATTTTGGAATATATCAGACAAAGTATTTATACTAGACATAAGCAACTTCTGTTAAAGATAGATTAATCTAGAGAAGAACAGATGCAGAAAAGTATTTGTAGGATAATCAAGAGAATGTAGATGTTTTTAACAGGAGGAAACCAGAAATAATTTGTCTCTTCTATTGAAAGGACATAATTTTCAACATCCATAGGTAAAAAATATGACTAAACACAGTCTCGAAAGCAGAGACTGATGAACAGTGGTTCTGAAAGAGCCTGATGGTAGGAGGTATGAGAACAAAGATAGTGTTACATCTAGATAGTATCAAACATATTTATCTATTTATTTATTTTCTATTTAGGAGGTGATTTTATGAGTTAAGCTACAGTAGGGGAGGATGACTCAGTAACAGAGATCCCTTTCAGTCCTACAGATATCACATTATGGCAGAACAGTTAGTTTAGATATACATCTTGCACTGGAGAATAGAATTAACCATAGAACAACTAACTACTAAAAACACCTCAGGGGAACTTCTGTACTGGTACTTTCATGTATGTCAAAGCTTCTAACTATGTGTGCATGCAACATTTGAATGTATAGAACAGAAGAGGACAAATAAAAAGAGACTCAGGCACTGCTGTTGACAGTATGACCAGTGGTGAGTCTCAGTTGCAATTTGCAGTTATAAGTGACAAATCCTGCTTGAGGAGCCCTCACCACGGACTCTGCCATGACTCTGCCAAAGACAGAATAAAGTGCTACATGAACTATCAGTCCAACCCTGCAGGAATTATATGCCCATAAAGAAGCATTTTGCAGACCTTTTTACAAAGAACTGCTGTACAGATTCTACAGTTACAATGTATTGCAATGAAAACCTCTCCTTGCAAAATCAGTGAAGAGCTATTATGCTTGAAGAAGTACACACAACTCAGTAAAACCCTCAGTAAAACCCAATTCCAGGGTTTTCAAATTAATATCACAGTCCTGCAATGTGTGAGAGGTGAGATTCTTTATTTTTACTCTACCTTTCAAGTTCTTCCAAGACTAAAAGATTAAAAAGACAAAAACAATCCCCATTCACAGAACTGTTCATGCACAGTGAATCTAAGACTGTTTCAAATAAATCTTTTATAGAGTTAAAAGCTAGAAGAAAAAAAAAAAAGAGGGATTTATTTCCCATAAGTTTGGTAGCTGGCTGACTTCCATGCAGTCAATCATAGACCATTTGAGGAATAAGATCCCAAATTCTGAGAAAGACTCATCCTCTGTAATCACTTGTCTCAAAAGTATATGGTTATGAACCTATGCTGTAGCTATGGGAAAACATCAAGAGCAATGAAAAACAGGCACTCTGTCTCTAGTGTTACATACAGGAAACAATCACACTGAAAACCCTTTTACAACCCATAAGCTCTACAGAACTGCAGGTTCTTTGCTTCTACAAGAAGCTTTCTTTTTGGAAACAAATCCACTTCATTGCCTATATCACATGGATATTGTGGAGTAATGAATTTACCCATGTCCCTGAGAAAGTTGGCTTCTGAAACATGAACAAAATTTTCTTTAAAGGAAGAAGTTAAAAACTAAAGAGATAGAAAGAGTTGTTTTATTATTTCCTTTTCTGCCTCTTTATCATTTGCTCGGAGCAAATTGTATTCATAGAAAACATGAAGAGACATGGAAATGAATTTACTTGTGTTGCTTACAACATTTATATATCCTTATGCTGACTTGTGAGTATATTAGTGCTAGCATATAAACCCTAGGGGACACAAGAACCAGTACCAAGCTCTGCAGGGACAATAAAATGATTCTTAAGTACTCCTGAAGATCCAAAAGGGATTGTTCACATTGTAAACAAGTTTGACAGCACAGAGAAAACATACACAAATAGTAGTTGGGAACCTGAGGTCTATCACAGAATCATTATGGTTGGAAAGTGCCTCCAGGGTCATCAAGTCCAACCTTTGTCCTAACATTTCTCTGACCACTACACCATATCCTCAAGTGATATCCTATGCTAATGATATGTCAAAAGTAGTGTAGAAATTTCCTGGCAGGTGGTCAAGCAGTTGAGACAACAGTTGAGACTTTGGTTTGGGTCTTCTCAGTCCTGTCTTATTGTCTTGTGGAATTTTCTGCAAGAAGAACTGTGCAAAGTCAGAATGGCTTACCCTAAAGACTTTTTGACACCTCTCTACACATCTGCACTTTATGCAAGAAATATTTCCTATTACAATCCTGACTAGCCTTTTTGTGTCAATATTATTCCAGTATTGTATCTGTCTCCTTAATTAACTGACTTCTAAATCTAGTTTTTAAATAAAACAAGTCAAATCTGAAGGAGCATTGATGACGATAATTAGAAGGGCACTCTTTATTTTCCTACACAGAAACTTTACAAATCATTCTATCTTCTTGCAGGCCCTGGCCAAGCATGCATTTTTAGTTTCTCTCTGTGCATCTCATGGGTTATTTAAAGATGCTACTTTAGGTCGTTGAAAATAAGGTGACTCAAAAGAAGTTTGAAATGGAGTTGCATGCTTTGCTAAAGAATGGCAACCTTTTCCTTTCACATCTGGCTCAAAGCTGCACATCTGTAGTTATTAACTGATCTCTTTCTCTGGCCTTTAATAAAACTTGGCTATTTTTTGTGCCTGAAATAATCATTCTTAGAATAATTTTCAACTGCTTTTGACCTTGAAATATGATCTGATAAATTCTCAGTTGCTTTACTTAATTTGCTGGATTATATTTTTGTGTAATGACAAGTAACTGTTCCTTAAACAGATGGAGGCTAATAGATCACATAGCACTGAAATCTTCTATTGCAGTGGATCTACCTAAATGAAATCGAGGTTTGTTTCAGTAACATTTGCCAGGTGGTGTAATACTTAGATCATTTTGTATTGGATTACAAACTTATCTTCTCTACACGCTTACAATTGTTCTGGGAAATTTCTACCTAATATTCAGTGTATGACTGGGAACACTGAGTTTAGTAATGAGCCTCTTATGCATTAAGATAAAATATGAGACATTTAAACCCTCAACATATTTATTTGCTACTTACGTAAGAAAAAAAAAGATGATTGTTTAACTTTTGTTCTTGTAGATACTTATTTCTTAATTTAAATACTTCAGTGTGCATATTGGTTAGAGTAATTTCACACTTCCAAATTAAAATAGGAATATGATTCTACATTCTCAGGATGATCCAATGAATTTAAATTTAAAATTGGGCAGTTGCTTTCTAGCTCTAATACAGTCATCATTTTAAAAAGCCAAATACAAATGCAAAGTCTTCAGTATTCCAGAGGGATACCAGTGATGAGAAATTCTGACACTGGGTCTGGGAAATAGCTAGGCAACCCAGCAGAGTAAGATGCAGGTCTCTCTGCACTGATTCCTCTGTTTTTGCTTGACTCTAAGCAGCTCTGAGTCATCTGAGCCCACAGCTCCACCAACACTCTCCACCTGTAAGGACTTAATCATTGAAGAGCAATTTCAAACCTGAGTTTATTCTGTAGATTTGTGTGGTTTTATAGATCTTCCTAGATCTAGCCTTTCTAGATGTTCCCAGTCCATGGGCAGAAATATATTCTGTGTTAGCCAAGGGGAAGGGTCTACACAGGAATGTCCCTTTCATCTTCCTGAGCCTGAAGATAAGTTTGTCTCCATGGCAGGAAATGCTGGAGGAGCTGAAAAGAAACTATGGTGCTGTGCTGCAAACAGAGAATATGTGAATTGCCACTAATTTGAGGGAAAGAAAAACACCAAAAAAAAAGAAATAAAGGCTAATGTTCTCTTTTCCTCCACAAAATGCTCTCCCCAAGGCATCAGTGTCTGACACAAGTTCAAGGTTGAGATTTGCTTTGTAATTGGTGCAATGCAAGAACTTTGTGGATGGAAACTAGGATAACCTGCTACTCAGAGTGAGTCTCCAGGGTGGCAGAATGACTCTTCATAGCCCTTTATCCTCAGTTAATCTGAAGTCTAGCCAAATTTTCCAAAGTTAACAGTAGATGGGAGACACTGTCATAAACCTGAACTAAGTGCTAAAAAAAATAACAAATTGACTCATTCTCCACTGGAAATCAGAGCAGAGCCAGTGAAAGGAAAATAATAGAGTAGACATGTCCAGTTAAAATCACTGATTCACCAAAGCAATCCTCCTCAGAAGCCTCACAGACCACAGCAGAGAGGTACTAGTACATTCAGATCCATCATTTTCCCTGTCTTCTGTATTTTGCAGGTTGGAAGTTTTGTGTGCAAATGAGGAGATCAAGAAAAGCTGTACAGCTGGCATGCTGCTGTATCCCTGTGGACAGCTGATATTCTCCTCATCTCCATGTACAGAACTGGTAGTGCTTGCTGTGACACTTAGAGAGCACTGCTACAAAGCAGTGTTCCTGGAGGGGAAAGGCAGAACAGACACAATATTTGTTATTACTAAGCATCCATAACTGAACTGGAAAAACATTTTGTTCTGCTGTTATAAAACTCATTCAGTGTTGGTGGAAACACTGTGGAGATTACAAAGGTAATTTCTCTCAGCACTTAGGAAAAAAAAAAAAAAGAATTGTATGTTCAGCATCTCACCTCACCTAATGGAAAAATCCACATCTAAACATAAAAATGCACAAAAGGATAGTGAGAGTTCTCACATTAAAAGTTACATTAATACCTTAAGGTCAGCCATAAGAGAGATGTTACCCAAATCAAAATGACATATGTAATTGTTAAAACTGGGTGTATTTCACCGTGAATTCCCTAGAGATTTCTGCATGCTTTAGTTGGTCACTGACACTGATCTACCCCACACTTTGCTCAGTCATCTGTTCTAAAACTGAAAATATCAGTGGATGGCATGCTAACAATTTTATTTTATTTTATTTAAATCCAATTCCAGGTCTTGATGACTTATGTCCTTTACTTCTCTGTTCTATATTTCTATTTCAGTTCCCCATGAACACCAGGATAAGCTGGTATTGAAGCTACTGACAATTACTGCCTAAGCACTCATGTAGTATCAAGAATATTGGAATCCAAGAAGAGCAGAGTTAGTGCTCTTGTCCTGTTGGTAGCATGCTGTGTCTCTGGGATGTCTCTGCAACCTCCAGGTAAAAATCTATGCTTGTGGCATCCTTGCTTCTTATGATTCATCTACCTCTAAAGGAGGCATAGTGAAGGCACAAGTACCATTTTTATAGTATCCAAATCTGTTGCTGTTCTCCTGTCATATCAGACTTCTTCAAGCAGAAATGCCTGAAAGAACCAGTTCTTCAGTGGCTGTGTAGCAACAAACAGATTTATGATAGAAAACAACAGACATACTGAGTGTTACTGGTCACTTTTTTCCTCCCATGAACACAGAGCATCCTCACAGAGCACTGGAAATGCAGCTGAGCATATGGATAAAACACCTTTACACTTCTGTTCTCTACTTAACTGAGCCTTATGTCCTCACACACCCCATACCTGCCTCTCAAGTGTATCTGTAGATGTAACAAAAGCCAAACCTGTCTCCTTCAACTGTGTCTTAGGTACTTCAGTGCCTCAGCCTTATTAAGGTTAAGAGCTTGTTATTTACAGCTCTTAACCTTTTACCTAAGCCTCTGTGTCAATATTTTTTTTCTTATTCTTGCCATCCTATTGTATTCTCATTGTTGTTTTCACAGTTTTGCACTTATTTTGGCAGGTTTACACCTTCAAGGACCATTGGCACCACTGGAATGAGAATTCCCATTCTCCTTTCCCTTTTAATTTTGTTTTTTAGAGGCTTTTTTTAACATATATATTACCAAAAGCACAGTGCACAAGGAAGCATTTAAGAGACAGTTAAATCCTCAATAAGCACTATCCAATAATTTATGTGCACAGAAGCATAGCAACCAATCAGTGTGCAATACTGGCACCTAATCAGCATACTCCAATCAGCACTAATAACATCCTAATTGCAAACAACCTAAGGGAGTTTGTGTGGGTCCTAATGAAAAAATATATACATAATTAAGGGAAAGACATAAAAACTTCATCGGAGTCATTTTTGCAGCCTGCTGCACTGGAGAGAGCCTCCAGAGCAGGATACTGGTCTGGGACCCTGTCTCTCCTATTCCCAACTGGATACTGGGGACAGTTTTCCATTTTCTTTTGTTTGTTTGTTTGTTTTCTACCTTTCTCTTATTTTGATTTATTTGTCCCCAAGAGTAACTTCAACCAGAAAAAAAAAATCAATCAGTTGTGGACCAAACTCACACATAAACCTTTTTGTAAATGAACCTGTGTCAACATCCTGATAATTAGCTGCTCTCTCTTGCTTAAAGATGGCTGAAAACAGCACATTCAAGCCCAGTATGTCAAATGCAAGTTCCTTTGCTGCAAGCTTTGTTCTGCAGACTGGGTCACCTCCACTATGTGTTTAAAACAGAGGCAAGTGACAGCAGAAGGACAGCTTGAGTGGCTAGTAGCCCTTTCCCTCTGCCAGTCACCTGTGTTCTGTTGATACCAGAGCCCAGAAATAAGGAAGTTAAAAAGACTCAAATCTTCAAAGTATTTCACCTGGGTATGTGCTGCACAGTCTCCCCTATGAACTGTAGCAGGTCAAAAGACTTAGGAAACCTATGTCTGAGGCTCAAAATAGAATTGAAATCACAGTGAGGAGTTTCCTAATGTGTAGGCAGTACCAGAAATAATGAGAGAAGGTCTTAGCAATAATATTTCTGACACTCATAGGAGCAATCTACTATATGCAGCTGGAAAGGCTTATTACAGTATCCTACCTACAAGATTTTTTTTCCCCTCAAATGCTTTTTTAAAATAATTTAGATGTAAATAAAGCTGTTCTAAAAGCCTAGCAATATCTTGGAACTTCAGTGGCATTGAAGTTCTGCTCTCTGAGTGGGAAAGAGCATCGTTTCCTCTACTGCTCCAGGAAAAGATAATGCAATGGTCACATAAAGTTAACTACTTGGTGAAATTGGAAAAGGGGAATCAACTATCTACAAGGTCTTTCAGAAAAAGACCAACTGAAAAATAGAGCAGAGGATAGTATTTACACTTGAAAGTCTATGCCTGATTTAGTAGATTCCAAAGTAGGCAATAATTCTGAAGTGTATGATATTTTTTAGGTTTTCCCTGTGGCTTCTCTGGATAATAACAGTGTCCAGACACTTTCTGCAGGTAAATGAGGTGTGCTTTGCTTTATATGTCTATGATTGATGTCTAGATTTCTGTAAGGTCCCTCTCTGAGGGAAAGGCCACATTATAATGCATCATTCTCTACCTCCTGTATCATTTCATAAATCCTTCTCTGAAGAAAACTGTATGTTTCAGCTTCCACATTCCAAAATCTCTCAACTGCTACAAATTTTAATATAATCATGCTATGCCCAGTCTTAACTATTCCTTTCAATGAAGCATGTTTTCTTACTCTCATATCTAAAAATAAGATTTCTAAATGTCATGTTTCAACAAGGAAAGAAATAACATTATATATAACTATGATCATATCATGAAAAGAATTGAAAAGTTTTGTTTCCTAGAGAGGTGGAAACCCAAGCTGAATAACATGACACAAGAAGGCAGTTTCATAGAGGAAGAACACTTCAAAACCTACTGTTTACCAACATATTAAAATTTTCTGACAAACGTACTGCTAGACAATTCCAATAATTCAGATATATGTCTACTATAGATTATATTCTTAAATACATATCCATTAATTCAAATAAACCACCCTTTAGCAAAATAGCTGATACAATTAAAACAGTCCTTTCAGGACCTTGGAATCTTTCAAACATATTGCCTAAATTGAAGTCCACGTTGAAAACCTCATTATTTTGCAAGGGTACTGAATATATCAGAGAGGAAACATAAGCTGCTACCTTTCTGTACCTAAGGATCAATTTCCTCCACTTCTTGGCAATGGACATACAGAGGAGGAATCAAAGACATTTCCTTGCTGCCCAAAGAGAAGAGCAATGCACAAGAGATGGTACCTCTCTCCCTTCAGACTGCAACCTCTGGCTCATTGCACCTCCATTGCAGTGCTCAGATTTTCCTGGGCATGTTGTTTTCTTCTGGAGCCATGTGACCATTTGTACTTGGTAGGTGCCAGGAAAAATAAACCCCATGCTTCAGTCCAGGCACTCCTTGTCAGGAGTGCTTCAT
>WYEA01016606.1:6332-17967 GCA_033558465.1 Alcedo atthis | reverse complement strand
AAACTACACCCACCCCCCCCTCACCAACCCCTCGGGGCTGCCCCCCGCGGGCCAGCCCCGCTGCTCAACAACCCCCCTGCCCCGAGGCCTGCCTGCCAGGGGAAAGGGGGAGGGGGGGGGGTTGGTGAGATGCTATGTCCCGGGGGGGAGGTCCCCCCCACATCCCCCGGGGGAGCCCCCAAACGCTGTTGACACGCTCGGCTCCGGCGCGGCCTGCCTTCTAGTGGAGAGAGCCGCTCTGACAGCTGTCACTCACCGCTCACAGCCCTGGGGGGGCCTGGCTAGGGGTGGGGGGCAGCCGAACTCATGGAGATCGCAGCCCTCCCCCCTTCGGGGGCTCGCCCCGGGCCCCCCTCCCCGCCCTAAGTGCCATTAAACTCCGGCAATTTGGCACCAACTCGCCGCGCAACTTCAGCGGAGGGGACGGGGGGGGGTGGGGGACACGACACGACACACACGCCGCCTCCTTCCCCCCCCCCCCCCGCCCCTCCCGCAGCGGGGGGCCCCCCCGTCCCCCCCCCCCCCCCCCCCCCGGGTGTGGAATGAGGGGAGGGTTGGTTGGTTCTCCAAGGATCCACCTTGACGTATCCTTTGCTACCCCATCCTGACGGAGAAACGGCCGGCCCGTGATGAATTCTTTGGCTGGTCATTAAAATAACATTAATAGTAATGAAATCTTTTGATATTAATGGAAAAGTAATATGTAATCTGGGAAGAATTCCACCGAGGTTTAGCAGGAATTAATGGCCGCTGATTAGAAAATGTTCCCTCTTGTCCTAATTACGCCATCCTGGGTTGAGTTTAGTAATGACATCTTCTGATTGCCCTGGGAGAGGGGCAGAGCTGGCTGGCACAGGCTGGCAGGCCACTGTGTTGAACTGCAGGTGTTTATTGTGGTCTCCTGGTTCTTTTCTCATGGAATGAAGAAAACAAATCCCTTGAAGCCTGGGTCTAATTGAACCTGAAATTGAAAACTCTTGAATTCTAGTTTTCACTAATTCTCATTGTAGTCTTCACTCCTCTCCCCAGAGCCAACGAGAGCCCCAAGCACTGTGTTGGCCAGGAGCCTTTCTGCCTCTGATGTGGAAGTTTCTTGGGCTCCCCCTTGGGAGAACCAGCACAGAGGAAGAATTCAGGGATATGAGGTAGGGAAACACAACGTGGGGTCCTTTCAGTCCTAAGCCTTGAGGAGGTGTGGAGATGCATCGTGGGCAGCCATCGTGGTGCTGCTCCTGCCACACTGGTGGGTGGGTTCCCATGGCATTATTTTTCTCCCACACAGCAGACATTCATCTTTGTGGGAACCGGCTGAAAACAGAGAACAGAGTTTGCTGGGGGAACCCTCCTTTAGAAAGGATTAGAAATAAGAAGTTCTTTCCCACCAGAGCAGTGGACACTGGCACAGGTTGCCCAGGGAGGTGGCTGAGGCCCCATCCCTGGAGCCATTCCAGGTGGGGCTTGAGGAAGCTCTGAGCACCCTGCTCTAGTTGCAGATGTCCCTGCTCTCAGCAGAGGAGTTGGACTGGATGAGCTCTGGAGCTCCCTTCAACCCAGACATGTCTATGATTCCATGATTTCTGTGATTCTGTGGATGTGCTTCCATGGCCAGGCAGCATCTCAGGGAGGGGCACTGCAGGCAGGCTGGTCTCCAGCAAGGGCTCAGAAGCAGGGTGCAGGATCTGCCCTGTGGCACTCACACCTGGGGCAGAAATAGCAGAGTTATCTCTGGAATCAACCACTCTGCCGTCCAGAGAAGCTGGGAAGAGTCACAGACCTGCTCTCCCTACTCAGGTCAGATATTGGAGACACGATGAGAAGGAAGAAAATGCCAAAAGGATCAGGACAGTTGGCAACCAGACATCTGCAAAAGTCAGCAACCTGAGGGGCAACGAGCTCTACCACCTGGCAGTCAGGGCCTACAACACGGCCGGGACCGGCCCCTCCAGCGCCGCCGTCAACGTCACCACCAGAAAGCCCCGTGAGTCTTCCTGAGCATGGAGGGTGGTTCTTGCCTGGAAGGGTTTCTGCCAGGGTTTTGCTCCCCCTCAAACATTCTGGGGTCTGAAGGAACTGTCAGACTTGTCTCTGTAGGTTTTTTGTGAAGACTCACCAGCCTGCTTTATATTACATGGATGCTGAAGGGAGGGGAGCATCTCTCTGCTGAGGAGAGGCTGAGGGAGCTGGGGCTCTTTAGCCTGGAGAAGAGGAAACTGAGGGGGGACATCATCAGTGTCTATCAATATAGAAAGGGCAGTGCCAGGAGGAGGGAGCCAGGCTGTGCTCAGTGATGCCCAGACAGGACAATGGGCAGTGGGTGGAAGCTGAGGCATAGGAAGTTTCATGGAAACATGAGGAGGAATTTTTTCCCAGTGAGGGTGGCAGAGCCTGGCAGGGGCTGCCCAGGGGGGTTGTGGAGTCTCCTGCTCTGGAGACATTCCAGACCCACCTGGATCTGTTCCTGTGGGATCCTACTCTGGCAGGGGGTTGGACTAGATGATCTCCAGAGGTCCCTTCCAGCCCCTGACATTCTATGATTCTATGATTTATTTATTTATCTAGTCTGTATTGTTTGGGTTTTTTTGAAGGCACTTCCCCACACTGAGTAAGCAGAGCAGGGAAACCCCAAATGACAGCTGTGCAGGGAAATTAACTAGTTATCTCATCCTTCAAGAGGGCTTTTTTTCCCCCTCTTCTGGTCTCAGGCATGTGGAGCAGCTGACTGAAACCTGTGTTAGGTCACAGACCAGTGGGACAGCTCCTTAGCTTTCCAGAGCAGCAGGACTCTGGGCACACTCAGCTGTGGCAGTAGAGGTCTCATTGGTACTGGCAGGGATCCAACTGGAAACCAGTGCTCCTTAGTAACCCAGTGTGTGTGTCTTATGTTGGTATAGCACCAAGTCAGCCCCCTGGGAACATCATATGGAATTCATCTGACTCCAAGATCATCCTGAACTGGGACCAGGTGAAAGCACTGGACAACGAGTCAGAAGTGAGAGGCTACAAGGTGAGTATTTGCTCAGGCAGCTCTGCCCTGCACCACCTCCCTCCACACTCCTGCTCCTGCAGGGAGCCCTCACTGAGCCTCAGCTGGTGCTAGATTCCCATGTTGGGCTGTAGGGAATATTTCCATGAACCCAAGCTGGGAGTTTCTAAGACCAGGTGAAGTGGTTTTCATGGTTCCTGTGTGATTTTTCCAGGTTAAAACTGGAGTGTTTCTCCAGACACAGAGGTGTGTAGAGTGAGCATGTTGGGCTGGCTCAGGGGTCTTGGCCCACAGACTGAGAGCTGCTCCTTCCCTCTGAAGCTCCCACATGCAGGACTGCTCTCCTGCCTTGGTATAAACCTTCCACAGGCTGCAGTTGACTCCTTAATTGCAGATAAATAAAATTAATTTTTTTTAATAGCTCCCATTTTCTTCTGAAAAGAAAGAGACTGCTCATTAGGAGCAGTTTTAATAGAATATAATTTAACTAGAGAGAAATCTTGGGATTAATTCAGCTCTATCTCCTTCCACAAGGGTTTTATTTGGCCCAGAGAAGACATCAGTGTGCAATTGCCAGTGAGGGCTGAGCTGTGCAAACATTTCCCAGCAGAGCTTGAAGAGATGAAGGCCCTGGACACACTTTGTGTTTGGTTCCCAGTCTGGAGCAATGTGGTGAAGCTGGGCCAGCTCTCCTCAATTTCTGCACCAGCTTCTAAGTAGCACTGGATGGGATTATCAAAAATCAGTCATTTCCTCAGGGGTTTTTAGTCCAAACCTCAGATGAACTTCAATGGCTGGGCCCAAGTGATTGTTCCATGGTCTTGGATTGAAATGCAAATTAAGAAGGCAATTGAAAGAGGGTGAGGGAGAGACTCACCACCCTGAAAAAGCAAAACTGCATCTAGTGGGTTTTTAAACAGCTTTTAACTTGGGGTAACTCAGCCAGATCTCTTTCCTGGAGCACAGCAAAGCATTGCCCAGCTTTTTTTTTCCTTTTTCTAATGTATTTTTGCAGGAAATAGGTGGTCACCATTTTTCACCTTGCTCAGTAGAATTCCCAGCTCAGATCCTAGAAGGTAATTCCAAAACCCCCAATGATTTGGGGTAGCTGCTGGTGACACTGCATCAAACCCCCCAACTCAGCTTCCTGAAGAAGCACAGTAAGAAGCTCTGACCTCCATAAACCTCAGGATCTGAGCTTGATCAAGATTTTACTGAGGGACTCTGCCAGGTCCAGAGGCTGCAGTGGGTGCTTCACATCAGCATCACTCTCCTCCCAGTGTCACCTCCCTGCTGGGGGGGGGTCCCAAAACCTAAAGACCCCCCCCCTTCCCAACCGTGACCAGAGCATCAGAGGCGGGGGAAAAAGCGACGGGAAATCCGGATGCCTGTGGGGCAGTGGTTGTTGCTGCTGCTGTTTCTGCCACCTCTCCTCTCCCTTTGGCTGCAGGTCCTGTACAGGTGGAACAGGCAGAGCAGCACGTCTGTGATTGAGACCAACAGAACCTCAGTGGAGCTGTCCCTGCCCTTGGAGGAGGATTACATCGTCCAGATCCAGCCCGTCAGCGACGGCGGCGACGGCAGCAGCAGCGAGCAAATCCGAATCCCAAAGATATCCAGTAAGGGGCCTGAGGGGAGGAAACTGGGAGCCCTGGTGTCACCAGCACCTCTCTCTCTCCTCCTCACCCACTGCCAGGACAGACCTGCTCCACCCCGGGGGGATGAAGCTGAGCAGAAGCAGGTTGTAGATCTGGGCAGTTCCCAGGTAGGGAGATGGAAGCCAGGATTAGGATTGGTTTGGTTGGAAGAGACCTTTGAGGTCATGGAGTCCAACAATTAACCCAGCACTGCCAGGGCACCACTGCCCCATGGCCCTCAGCACCACAGCTCCAAGGCTTGGAAACCCCTCCAGGGCTCATGGGGACTCCACCCCTGTCCTGGGCAGCCTGGGACAGCCCTGCAGGGGAAGAAATTGTTCCTCAGCTCCAACCTCAATCTCCCTTGGGGCAACTTGAGGTTAGTTCCTCCTGTCCTGATGCTTGTTCCTTGGGAACACAGCCCAACCCCTCCTGGCTCCAGCCTCTTGTCAGGAGTTGTCAGAGCCAGAAGGTCTCCCTTGAGCCTCCTTCTCTCCAGGCTCAAACAGCCCAGGTCCCTCAGCTGCTTCTCCCCACACTCCTGCTCCAGCCCCTTCCCCAGCTCCACTGCCCTTCCCTGGCCACACTCCAGCCCCTCAATGTCCTCCTGGGAGTGAGGGATCCAAAATCAAACCTCCCCAAGCAGCCTCCCCAGTGCCCAGTCCAGGGGGTCAATCCCTGCCCTCCTCCTGCTGGCCACACTGGTGTTGATAGCAGACTTAGGGATCAGCAACCATTCCAGCCCACGTTTCTGATTCTATCCTGAGGTAAGATTAAACCATAAGGAACACCATGGTAAGTAGTTAGAGTTGTATTTTAGATTTCTAGACACTTCCCACTCCCTTCCTTCCATTCTCATATCCATGTTGACTATATTGTTCTTCTGCAATTCACTGTAACGAAATACAAAATGCAGTGTTCAGAGGCTTTTAAATTTATAAGGCTACTGTATTGCCATATTCCATTGTGTGCTGGGTGCATAAATATTTATTTAGGGAAATGAGGTTGTGTAGAAGAACAAGCAGGAAAGAGAGTATTTTATTACCCAACATTGCTTTTGCAAAACCTCCCTGTCCCATCTTCCATTAATAATGCCACCGTTTATAAGCTGCATTAAATCAGGAGCCTCTGCAATGCAGGAAGGTGGCATTAAACTTACAGCAAGGTATAGGAAAAAAAACCCCAAACAAATAAACCAAAAACAAACTAAAACCTGGAATGATCTCCCCCGTGGTCGTGCACTGTGGCTGCATAAACCACACAGAGGAATTGAATCAGCTGCGAGGGATGGGGAGGAGGAACACGTGCCAGCTCTGAAGTGGCTGAAGGCAGTGGGCCATGGAGAAGGGCTGCAGCTCCTCAGGGACCTCCATCCTGCCAGGCTGGTGCTGTGAGGAACAGTTTGAAGACAGTACAGTTGTAAAAGCAATCAAATAATAAGTAAACAGGCCACGAAGTAATGGAATTGTGGAAGCAGCCCCGGCGCAGCTGAAAATGCAGTTGGAAAGGTGAGACCCAGAACAGGAGGTGGCTGAAGCAGGAGGAGGGGTCACAGAGATTGGCAGGGACCTCTGGGCATCACCTGGTGCCACCCTCCAGCTCCATCCAGGGCACCCAGAGCAGTGCCCAGCAGTGCAGTGTCCAGGGGGGTTGGGATCTCTCCAGAGCAGGAGACTCCACAACCTCTCTGGGCAGCCTGGGCCAGGCTCTGCCACCCTCACACCAAACAAGCTTCTTCTGTTCAGACAGAACCTCCTGGGTTCCAGTTGGCGCCCATTGCCCCTTGTCCTGTCCCTGGGCACTGCTGAAGTGGTGCCCATCCTAACTAACCCTAACAAACCCATCCTCTGGACCCCCACCCTTGAGATATTAGCGTTGATGGGACCCCCTCTCAGTCTTCTCCAGGTGACTTTTCCACCAGCACTCCCAGGTCCTTCTGCACAGAGCTGCTTTTCAGCAGGTAACACCTCCCTCTACTGCTCCATGGGCTTGTTCCTCCCACTCCACACTTTGAACTCCCTGAGGTTCCTCTCTGCCCAGCTCCAGATCTTCACCTTCGAGCATCACCGGAGGGCAAGAAGAGTTTCAGACCCGGGGTGGGGGAGACCTTTGGGTGACCACAGGCTGCTTCACTTCACCCTTGGCTTCTCCCCTCTCTCTCCTTTGCCCAGATGCCTACGCCAGGGGATCAGGCTCTTCGACCTCCAAGGCCTGCACGTTGTCAGCCATCAGCACCCTCATGATCTCGCTCACAGCTCGGTCCAGTTTATGACAAAGATGACACCGAGGACTCCTTGTTTCTAACCTAAGCAACATTTAGCTAATCGTTTTGAAGACACCCAGTACTAAGTAATATTGTGGTTTGAGTACATCTTACTACTGGAAACAAAACAAATAATGTTTATGCTTCTTTAGGAATGGCATTATACAGTACTTCCTCAAAGCAAATATAGCTTTGGCTGAAGTTTCCTTGGAAACTCTGCAATGCACTGAAAACATCTGTAATATGATGTTACCAAAGCAGTTTACATATGTCCTTATATGCATATTTTTTATTATATATTTAGTGTTTTATAGAATTTTTTAAAGTTAACATATGATGTAGATATTAATTTGGTTTCTTCCCCCCCCCCCCCTCCCCTCTGCTATCGAACGCTCCGGGTGGCGTGATCGTGAAAATATTGTTTGGAATTTTTTCCTTTACAACAGAGAGAGTTCAAAGTTGTGCTTGGGAAGTTGGCAGCAACTTGGCCCTTTTCATTTCATGGAAGTCTTGCTTTCAATCCAAGTGTTGGTAACACACAGGATGGAATCTTTTCTTCAGAGCTCTAAGCAGGGCAAGCTCCGAGTGCTCCAAGAGCAAAGAAAAACCCAACCAAACACCACATCCAACAGGAACTGGGGTCGTTCGTGGACTACAGGAGGTGTAGCTGATGTCCTGGCACTGCCCAGCATGGGTTTGTTCCTGTCTTGAAGCAGCTTTGGCTTGATCACAACTGGCATCAAACCCGGTAGGACCGAAGACGCCGCAACCCCGCGAGCGAGCCGTTGCGCGCCGAGGTGCTCGCCGAGGTGCTCGCCTTGGGGGGAGAGCCCCGAGGGTTGGGGCTGGACCCTCTGTTGGGGAGGAGGTTGGGGTTTAACAGCAAGGAGATGACAACAAGGTGACTCCTTCCAGCTTCAGCAGACCCCAGCTCCTCACCCTCCCTCGCTGGGCTCGGTGATCCGCGAGCTCCCTCCCGGCGCTTCGGGGAGGTGGCATCTCAAGGGCTCAGGGGGAGGGGGGTGGGGTTCTGTGGTGAGAAACCTCTTCAGAAACGCCCAAAGGCAACGAAAAGAAACCCCAGCAAACCCACCAAACACCCACCAAAACCCACAGCAGAATAATTCTTCTCAAGAGAAGGACCGTTTGTTACTCCGGGGTCGTTTTGTAAGCTCACTCGGATGGGATCACCCCAGCAAAAGGCAATGGAATTTTCTATGAAATTTTCAAGTTGAAATGCACTGCAGTGGTTTAATTATTTTTTTTCCCCTTTTTTTTCCTTCCTGATAGCTTGAATTTGCCTGTAACTTTGTCTTTTTTGCTTACAGAATAAGAACAGTGAACTTTTAGACCTTCTAAATATATTTATTCAGTAACGCATAATCAGGATTCCACTTGTGTAAAAGTCAGGGGTGTTGACCAGAGAAATATTGTCAGTATTTCAAGCTGTGTTCCTTTCTTAGTTTGATATGGTTACTTCAATGTATATATATATATATATATATATAAAAACCTTAAAAACCTAAAAAAAAATCAAATAAATTAAGAAAAAAAATCAACTAAAAAAAAAAAACCCAAAACACAAAACCATGATAATGGAACAAAAAAAACCCACAAAGCTTCTGTAGTTTTCTCCCCGGTGTAAAAGCTATTTATCAGTGATCTAGCAGATGTCATCTTTTTTTAAAGGTATTGGTAATAAATATTCTGTCATTTGTAAAGATACCTGTCTTCCAGGAGCCTTTTTCCTCCACGTTCCCTTCTACCCAGTGACAAACTTCACCAAGGCAACAGGCAGCTCCTGCTGGGACTGTCACTGATGTGAAGGTAACAAAGGAGAGTTTCCTTTCAGTTACAACTTGGCAGAGGCAGGGAATAAAAATTCTATTTATGCTTCCAAAACTGAGCCCAAAAATCCCCCCAGATGTGCGTGGGTGACTCTGGGGGGAGAATGTTTATTTAGGTGGAGTTGTGACCTTTCCAAGCTCACAAGGGTGGTGCTGTTGGAGTGAAAGGGGGGAAAAAAAAACCCCAAAACCCAACAAAACCAACCCAAAGGACCCAATTAATTCCCCCTCCTTGTGCCCATTCCTCAGCACCGTGGGCAGGGGCAGCTCCACAAACCAACCCCCCTGTGGGAACAACCTTTTCCTTGTGGGTTTGGGTGGATCTGGGTGGGGAGCAGTGCTGGGGATCACTAAACCCACCAACCCTTTCTGCTTCTCCTCTCCAGGGCTGGGAGGAGCGACGCTGGAGGACAGTGAGGCCTGGACAGCCTGGGAGCACCAGTCTGGGTTTGAACAGCAAACTGGAAACTGCCAGCTGGGGATGGGGGGGGTTGAGGGGCTCCCTCCCCTAGCTGGGAAAAGCTGCAGCAGGAGCAAGGCCTGGTAGCTGGGTCTCTTGGAATGTTGCTCTTCCCACCAGGCACAAAATCCCTCTGCTCAAGGAGTCTGGGGACTGGGTGATCTGTGGGATGTGAGGGTGGCTCCTCCTCTTTGCACTGCCCACAGGGAGCTCAGCAGTGGCACGTGGCCAGGACAGCAAACCCTGCACTGTGCTGACTTTGCTTTCTCTCTCCTCTCTTGCTGCCTGGAAGGAAGACTCTGCTCCCAGTGAGGAGGCAGCTCTGCCAGGAATCATCTCCTCATCCCACACGGGTGGGTGTTTACTGCAGGTGAGGTTCTCCCATCGTGTCCCTGCTGCTGGGCTGCCAGGAAGGGCTGGACCAACACCCTGACTGGGAAAATGAAGCAAGTCCTGCTGCTTCACCCCAGTTGATGAACTAGCAGGAGTGTAACCAGCTTTCAGAGCCATCAGGCAGGTCCCTGAGTGGACTCAACCCCCTGGATACACCCAGGACCTGAGGTGCCCTTGCTGTGAGAACACCCTGGAGACTCCTCAGGTGCCTGAGGCTGCTGCTGCCTTCCCTGGTGAGTGCTGAGCATTCACAACCCCCCTTCCACACAGCCACACGTGCAGCTCCAGTGCAAACTGTGCTGAAATGATGACATTAATCTCTGCAGTTTCTTGTCTTGAAAGGGAAGGAAATTATATTTAGAAATCTTATTTATTAGGCCTTTGAAAACAAGAGAGAACATGTAGTAAATGCAATCTCTTCACTCTTGTTTTCAGGGTTTTTTCTAATGACATTCTGATTTTAGACTCTTAAAGCTGGGCCCCTCAAATCCATTAAAATCACATGCAGGAGAGACACTGGGGGCACCAACTCCTATATTAATTGAGGCACAAGCAGCATTAATTTTGATGGAGCCATCTTCTTTCACCCAGCTCATCCATTATAGTTATTTTTATCCCTTAGCACCTGGGAACTCCATTACTCTTTTACTCCCCTCAGCACTTTACTTGCTGGGTCAAATCTTTCTTTCCATTCTCTGTCAATGTTCTTGACCCCACCTCTGTCCAGCTGGATGGCCAGGAGGTTTCTTGGAATGCAGAAGGAACTGCAGGAACAGGAGAAGTTGATGGTCCACAGGCAGTGAGGTCAAAGCCCAAGTGCTTCAGGCAGGTTTATTTGGTACCAGGCTCCATGGGTTACACAACAAATCACAAACAGGAACCCACTTGTCTCAAACACAGTTTGTTTGAGGTGGAACTAGTGAAGAAAACCAGCTTTGCAGCACTGGGCTTGGATTTCCAGTTACCTGGAGGCAGTGGATGCTGCAAGAAGGGGATGGAGCCCAGCTCCTGGCAGCTCAGAAAGTCTCTGGAGAGCACCAAGAGGTCCCCAGAAGGTTTTTTTTTCCACTCCTGTGCAGTCAAAATCACTGCATTCCCAGCCTGTGCTGTGGTTTGGGGGTGCAGCTGAGCAACTCTATCAGTTTTTGCCTTGTTTGTTTGTTTCTTCTCCTCCCCTGGAGCTCTACTGTCTTGAGCCAGGAAGCACAAAGGATCCCTTTTCATTCTGCAGGCACTGCCAGGTGATGCAAGAACCTGCAAAGGATTTTTCCATCCTGCTCAAACTGGGTTGGTTTTTTTTTTTTTTGTTCAGCAGCTTCTCCTTCCACGAGGCACCCTGTGGTGGAAGCAATTCCTCCTTCCCTGCTGGAGAGGCCCCAGTGGAGGTGGCACAAAGCCCAGTGTGGTGCTGCTGGGTGAGGTGGCAGGGCCCTGCAGCCCCTCAGAACACAGGGTCATCAAGGGCACTGCAGTAGAGCTCTTCAGTGAAGCTGCCAAACTCTGTCTCAGTCTCACTGGTGCAGGTAGGTGCTCTCTGCAAAGCAAAACCACTGCTTTTAGCTGGGGGGGGGCAGCTGGTTATTAATTAAACTGGGCTAATTAAGAGAGATGGTAGCATTGGCAGCCTGTGCTGTGGGAGCTTGATGTGCTTTGCTAAACCCCCTCTCCCTAGGAGTTGGGAGGGACCTTCCAGCTGCTCCAATTCCAACCTTTCTGCCCATGGCAGGGACACCTCCCACTACAGCAGGTTGCTCAGAGCCCCCATCCAGCTTGAACCTGAGCATTCCAGGGATGGGGCATCAACCACCTCTCTCTGGGCAACCCCATTCCCACCAAAGTCCTCGGAGGGCTGCTCATGGCTCTGCCCCTCAGGCCACCAGTGCCCCCAGCTTTCCCAGTAGCAGCAGTAGTTCAGCTGCTGGGAAGCCCACGGGGGGGGTGGTGGGAGGCAGAGCTGCTCCTCAGGGCTGAGCATGGTTCCCATGGGGCTTTCAGCACCTCACCCTGCTGCTTATCCCATGGATTTGGGTTCCCATGGGGCTTTCAGCACCT
>WYEA01016605.1:5629-32074 GCA_033558465.1 Alcedo atthis | reverse complement strand
CTTGCTCAGCATTGCTCAGCTCCCCTCTCAGGCTGCTCTGCTCCAGCTCAACAGCCCCAGGGCTCTCAGCCTGGGCTGGCACAGAGATGCTCCAGCCCCTCAGCATCTTTGCACCCCATTTCTTCCCACTTACAGCACAGAACCAGGGACCTCAGCACCATCCTTGACGTGTGGGCACGGACACCCTGGTGCCACAGACAGGAGCAAAGGGGGGGGGTCAGGAAAATGCATGTGTGCTTTATTCATGGATATGTTTGAATATTGACATGTACAGAAGAGATAAGTACAGGAGATCCCCCAGCAGACATCAGCCACCCTCCCCTGCCCACACACAGCCTTTGGCATCCCCCTGCTACCTGTGTGTGGGGGGGTTATTGCTCCAGCACCATCTCCCCCACCATGGCATCTCCTGCCCTGCTCACCATCTTGCTTTGCCCACAATGGGATGTTGGTCCATACACAAGAATTCACAGGCTTCTGGCTCTGTCAAACCACTGGGAACGGTGCTGAGCAGCCAAAAAATTAAGAGTTTTGTGGCTACAGAGATTTTTTTTTGACTCGTTCTTTTGATTCTTTTCCTCCCTGGTGACTCTTCTTTGTGCTCGTGAGGGAGTAGTTCCTAAAACAATTGCCTCCTTTTCCCTCTCTTGGCTTGGTCAGTCCTTTGCCTTTACCAGCAGCTGCTATGGCTTCGGTGGTTAGCTCAGGAGGCTGAAAAATGAAGATCTGTGGTTCACAGAGCAAAACAGAGATGAAATTTCATCCCCCCTCAAAATGACTAAGAAATGGCCTGTGCACCTGTGTCTGTGGGTGGGGAGGGAATTGAGTTTTCTTCCTCTGAAAGGACCGCCCAAAAGCCAACTTTTTTTTTGCTCAGAGGATGAAATGATCAGGAAGAAGTCATGCAGGTTTTGAGGTTAATTTTTTAACTGTAATTCTGTGCAATATGCTGCCCATCCCAACCCCCTGGCCCTGTCCTGCTGGGCAGGAGGCTCATTGCTCTGTGCCTTCCTTCATTTCAAAGCATCCCCAAACCAAGGGGAAACTCCCAGGAGTGCCAGGACCTGGCCTGGGACAGTGCTTGAAGGACAAGGTATCCCCAGGACAAAGGCTGAGGACAGGGAGTGTGTTTTCAGACCTGCAACCTCAACTCTGCAGATGCTTTTGAGGTCCCTCAATGGAGGCCACGGGGCAGAATCCCCTTCAGCAGACACCCATTTACACCAGTCCACTGCAGACTTTGTGGGCATCCTGGCACAACGTTGCTGTGGGTTTTGGGCTTCTCATGGGATGGCTCTGTTATGATCCGTGGTGCTTTGTCTGTCACCCTGGGGGTTGTTGGTCTGCCATCCTTCCAGACCTTCAGAAGACACCACAGTAGGAACTGAGGGTCTCGTTGGCCTGTGATGTTTACAAACATCCTAAGGAGTCTTTAAAGCAAGATGGAAATCCAGGGGAGATGACAACAGCTCTAATTGATATTATTACAAATCCTTTTAAGATCAATCTGCCAGGAAGTGTAAACAGACCATTAGTCCTGCTGTGGGACACAGTAATGGACCAGGTAACCTCTGGAGGTCTCCTCCACCCCCTCCAGGCTATGAGTAGGATTCTCCTGTCTATTTTTCACATCCTAAGGGAGAGCTGAAGTGGAGGTTGGCAGTCATCCTGAAAAAGTCTGTCTCCTGCTGGCTGACAGTCAGAGAAGGAAACAGCCAAGTGTCATTTCAACATCACCACCAGTGAGTTAGCAGGGACAGGGGAGCAGAGAGCCATGAGAGACTGGAGGAGTGGGTATGCCTGGCAAACAGCTGGCACTTGCATGCCCACCCTACGCAGAAACTCAGCCCACGAGAGATTGAAAGCTGGTGGAGACAGGCTTGCTGGGGCCAGATGTGTAGGAGGACAGGGCTCTGGCACTTGGAGGGCACAGAAGGGTCTCCCCTGCCTGGAGTGCTGCGTAGGGTGAGTTTCTTGGCAGTGAAGATCTCACACACAGGCTTCAGCTCAGGGTGTGACCTGGCACCCTGCAAACAAGACTGGGATCTTGGCACGTTCCATTGCACAGCCCCGAGGACCTCGAGGAGCACAGCTCTGGCCAGGAGGGGTTCTGGGCTGCTCTTGCACAACCCCAGGTGTTCAGCTGAAAACAAGAGTAGTTTCCTATCAGACCAAAACCCAGGGATGTTGCTGCAGTTTCTCAGCAGAATCTGGAGCAACAAACAGAAGGTGTTCTGCAGGGAATGGGAATAAAAAGAGACTGACTTTCTTGCATCAGCTGCTGCCAAGTCTTTGTCTGGATCCAAATGCTAAGGAACTAACAGTGTTCCTTGGAGGAGGACAAAGCAAGGGATAAATGGGCTGCTGTCAAGCCCAGGCCTAGATGCTCAGAGAGACTGTGGAGCTATTCCTGGATTTCCCATGGTGGTCAACCTAGGTAAGCATTTGCCTTGGGAAACCTTCTCACCCTCCTTTACCATCTTCTTTCTTGGCTTGATCTAGTGAGGGGTTCAGCCCCCCAGGAAGGCACTGGGAGTCCTCAGCTCACCTCCTCAAGGGAAGACCACCAATAACTCAGGTATCCCAAGGTCATGCATCTGCCTCTGTGTGCCCCAAGACACCTTTGCCCTCACCCTCCAGCTGGGCTCAGTAGATGGGGCACTTCACCAGCCTGTGTTTAAATGATCTCTTGGTTGGCTAAACTGGACTTGGCAGGAGGCAACGTCCTTCACATGCCAAGCAAAGTCCTCCACCAGCTTTTCAAGGAGGGGAACCACAGCAATCCCCTCTGTACCCACAGTGCAATTCATGACTTGGCCTTTCCTCACATTGGCTGGATGTTTACGTCCTTAGGGTGGTATCCAGCAAACCTTTCCTCTCCTCTCTCTTCCTAAGGAAAACCAGTGCAATCCTCTGACTGAAGACCTTCTCCCTCTCTGGGAGACCAGCAGATGCACGGGCAGCACTTGTGAGTGGGGTGTGTTGGGCTCCCACTGAGCCCTCCTCATGGCTTCACACCATTATCCCTCCTGGAGAAAGGTTAGCTTGGAGTAGGACAACACTGGCCTCTGGTTGGTTGGGTGTGATGCTAAAATACCTTCCCCAAACCACTTTACAGGTGCAGGGAATGGAGATACAAGTGCTGGGCCACGAGGAAAGCAACACACGTGTCCTTCCTGCACACCATCAACACATGACACGTGTGTCTCTCTAAAAGAGGGTGGGGGTGACAGCTTGGAGATGCATGCTGGCTGCACACCGGCCATGGTTTCAGGTGGGTGGGATAATCCCCACCTGATGGTAGCCTGGGCCCACCCCAGGGTGCTTCAGGGTGAAGAAAACCAACCACTTTCTCATCAGAGCTCTGGTTTCTTCGGGCTGAACCAGGTGGGCTGCCCTTCAGGTCCTGAGCAACCCTGGGGACAATCTGAACTCCACATCACTTGACGTGTCCTGTCAAGAGCCAGGGCTTCAGGAAACCTCCTGACAGCTCATCCGTCAAAAGTCTTTCCCATCTTGGCAGGGGCAGGCAAAAGCATTTCTTTTGCAGCTCTCATTTCTTGGCTCAACTCTCTCCCATCACTTTTCCCAAGGGAATTGTCCACGGCTCTGACTCTGTCCACGGAGAGCTGGAGGGGCAACAACCAAGCTGTGGGGTGGGAAAGTGGCCAGGACCAAGAATGAGCTGGTTGTCAACGATGCTGACTGTATAAAATCAAATAAACTGGCAGAAGGAGGAGGAGGAGGAAGGCAGGTCCACACTCACCTCTCCTTCCCATCCCCTCCTTCCTTCCTCCCCCTCCCCACTGAAAAAGTTACTGGTCTGGTTGTGTTTTGTAAAGAAACCAACACAAAGAGAGTCTGTGCCTGGCGTGTGCCCACCCTGCTTCACATGGAGAAGAGGCTCAGCAGAGGGAGGGCAGGGAGAAGCCACATCTGCAGTGGAGAGGCTGCCCTTGGGGAAGGAGCTGCTGGGCTGGAGGTCCCTGATGACAGACGAGTGGAGCCCCTCAGGAGCCTCTCCTCTCCAGCCACCTGCAAGAGAAAGGAGGCAGGATGGGGTGAGTGGAGTGGCTTGATCCCTACCTTGGTCCCTCTGAGGATGGGACCAGAGAGGATGGATGCCCAGGGAGGTTGTGGAGTCTCCTGCTCTGGAGACTTTCCAGCCCCCCCTGGCTCTGTTGCTGTGGGGGCTGCCCTGGATGCCCCTGCTCTGGCAGGGTGTTGGACTCCATGCTCTCCAGAGCTCCCTCCCAACCCCAACCATTCCATGATTCTCAAAGCAGTGAGGGAAGCTGAGGACACTTTTCTGCACCTCCCAACCTGCTCCTCTGTGACACCAGAGTGGAGGGAGGGGAACTGGGTGTCCTCCCAGCAAAAGAAACAGGGAAGAGGCTTAAAAAAACCCCCGTGTGTGGAAGTTCTCTGAAGGCATCAGTGGAAAGCCACCCTCAGTCCTTGAAGTCTCTTCAACTGACAGCTCGTGTTACCTGAGCATTCATCCAATCAGGGTCACTGTTAATTATTCAGCAGTAAAATAATTCAATCTGAAAATTGCTCTGGTGGGTGGCAAATCAAGGTCATTGCTTTTGATTTTAAAATAAAATATTTAATGCCTTGCACGGCCATCAGCAGGTAAATGAGCTGTTCCTTGTTTTACAATCATTTCAACTGAAGATTGTTTTGATACTAACAATTTTCTGACAACTAGAACCTTTCAGCTGAAATTTTCCCATGCTTAGCAAACCTCAGACAGTGAAGCTTTAACTTTATGGCCTCTAGGATCTTCATCTGACAAAGGAGAAACCTGTGTCCCAGGCAGCTGAAATGCTTTTCTGGAGCCATCTGGCTGCCCTGCAAGAGGGTGAGGAGCCAAACCAGGGGTCCTGGCTCCTCTTCTACACCCTTTAAAAGCCCATGGATATCCCAATACTGCTAAAAAAACCCAAACCCTGTCTCTCTGTAGCACCCATGAAAGAGAAGGTGACCAACAGGATGGAGAGTCAAGACAGGGTCAGCAGCACGTGCTTCATGTTGGAGAAGGCTATGCCAGGGCATGAAGAGGGTGATGCAGGCACTCTAGGAGGTGGAGGGGAGGTTGGATGCCTGCAGGTAGCTGCAATGACACGGATGGAAGATGGTGCTGAAGTGAGGAGGGCATGGAGGAGGTACAGTTATGGCCAAACACCTCTCAGGGCCACGTCAGCATCTCTCCTACCTTGGTGGGCTGGAGGTGCTCGAAGATGTTCTCTCTGAGGGTGGCCACAGCTCTGTTGGCATTTCTCTCCTGCTTGTACATCTGTGTGGTGGGGGGGATGGATGGGGCCACAGCTGCATTCAGGTAGGTCCCATTGCCAAAGGCCAGGATGGCATTTTCTTGGCGTGGGAAAGAGATGGAGAGAAGTGGTGTCAGGGGCCAAGCTTCCAAGAGAAAGCACACGTGTCCCTTCTCCAGCCTCCTTTGACTGCAGCACCCAAACACAAGCCCAAGGGGCTTCAGAGTGGAAAGCACAGGGAGCTGGATGCTCTTGAGGACCAGGGCATCTTCATACCCTCGTTCACAAGAAGCCTCACCTGGAACAGCCAGGGGCCAGCAGGTACTTACGGAGACAGATGTTGTCAGTGAAGAGGTGCAGGAAGCTCTCACACTCTTCCTGCCTGTTGCCACTGGCATTGCAGGTGCACCAGGGAGCTATGCTGGAAGTGGAGTTGTCGATGTAGTTGGGTGTGATGGGGCTGCCTGCAGGGGAGGATGGAGAAGTGTTACCTCAAGGCTGCTACTTTGAGAAAGGACAGTGAATTCCCTCTGTGCTGCTGTCACAGGATGCTCTGTCAGCCTCTTCTGAGCCCCTCTGTGATGGCAACGTGAGAAAGCCCCTCAGGTGCTGGTGTCACTGGTCTCCTTTGCCCCCAGAGAGGAGAAGAATCCTTTTGTTCACCCCACCACCACCACAAAGTCTGCAGTCAATTCAGACATGTTATCTGGCCAAGGAATGGGCAGCTCCTGGGAACTCAGGTCGCCTGATAACATTCAAGAACTGTGTCTCAGTGTCTGTAAAGCTTTCCATGCTGTCATGGAAAAAGCCAAACTCCACCTCCAGAATGGCCAGAGACAACAAAGGAAAGATTAAACTAAAATGAAATCTTGACCCAAAACGCTGCCAATTTATCTCATCCAACAGGATGGCCCAAGCCCAACGGCCACTGGCTCTTCCCTTTGGACACTCTGTGTGCTTGTGCTAACAGTTGCTGGTTCTGCAGCATCTGAAAACACAATCTGACAGTCCTCTGAAGTCAGCAAGATGCCAGTGGATGATGAATTCCAGCAGCATCACCGCTGAAGGCATCAGGGAACCCCTGACAGAGCAGATGCCCTGGGATGACCCATCTCTTTCAACCTGGTCTTGCAGTAGCCCGTGGTTGACAGGGTTAGAGGAGAAGTTTCCCACCCAGAGGAGATTAATTCCCACCTGGAGAGTGGGACCTTACCTATGATCCCTGTGTAGGCCAGCAGACAGGCAGCGTAGCTGTCCCTCCGGCAGCCACTGGCAGACTGTGGGGAGGGCTGGCAGTTGAACTGGAACTCAGCATAGCGTGACCTGGTGGAGAGAGCACCAGAGCACAAATCATCAGCACTAATGTTCAAGGAAGAAAGTTCTACAGCTCCCAGCACAAGAAAAATAGGGATCTGCTCGAGCAGAGCCAGAGGAGGTCATGGAGATGATCCAAGAGTTGGAATCCCTCTGCTGGGAGAGTTTGGGGTGCAGGGGGGTTGGACTAGATGGCCTTTAGAAGACCCTTCTTGACCAAACAATTCTATGAGAGATTAGATATTATGAAGAAATTTTTCACTAGAGGGTGGTGAGAAACTGGCACAGGTTACCCAGCCAAGCTGTGGATGCTCCATCCCTGGATGTGTTCAAGCCCAGGCTGGATGGGGCTTGGAGCAACCAGGTCTAGTGGGAGGTGTCCCTGCCCATGGCAGGGGGATTGAAATGTGATTATTTTTAAGGTCCCTTCCAACTCAAATCATTCTGTTATTCTATGACAATGGCACACTAATGGAGTTTGCAAAACACAATATGCTTGCAAAAGTCTTTGTTGCTGTAGCTGTTGCTAAACCAGCTTGAATGAAGGTCATTTTATACTCTCCTGCCCCCTCAACAAACCCAGAAGTGGGTTTTATCCCACTGAGATGAGACATGAGTAAGCACCGTGGTTAATGTCAGCCAGGCTCCCTCTGGGACTGCAAGAAAGGCCCAGTCTTGAAAGAAATTTTTATTTTCTGATGTGTGAAGCCAGTTTTTGTGGGAAGAGCTGCTGCAGATAGTGAGGGAATTCATTCTGTGTTGCCATGATCTGACTCTTGGGTAGTAACTTCCCCCAGAGACCTAAACCTTCATTCTGGGGCTGATTTGCTTGAGGAGAGAATCACTCTGCTCTGGTGTCTCTCTCCTCAAAGGTTGTGCTCTAAGTGTAGAAAAGGTCAGCTTCAGACACCCAAAGGCCCAGATATGAAATGCTCTGACATCAGGGCTGCTGCCACATCCTCTGCTGCAAGCACCCATTCTCAGGAGAAGGTTGGACCCTCTGGAGCCTGTGGAGCAAGAGGTTTATGACCTACAGCTCTGAACCCATACCACTGTGCCTCAGCTTTCACGTTGTCTAGGTCAAAGCACCAAAGCTCTTAGCACAAAGCAGCTTTGAGTCACACCTGGGGGCTGTTGGGACTGTCTGGGCCATGCAGGGAAGCTGGAGCATCGTTCAGACAGATTGCCAGGTTGCTCTTTGCTTTGTGGCTCCCCTGCTAGCTTGGCTGGGTAAACTCTGGAAATCATGCTGCCAACCATTGCCACCTAATTCTCTAAGGATGAGTCAGTTGTTGGCACACAGGTGTCTAGGGGTGTTTGGACACTGTAGGATATCTAAGACATCCCTGTGGGGCTTTCAGGTTGGATGTAAGATCTACTGGAGCTTCAGCTCCATCTGTTCTGTATTCATAGAGCCCACTTCTCCAAGCTGGGATGTTCAGCTGTGGAGAAGAAGAAGCTGGAGAAGGACAAAGCAGAGCAGGCAGGGTTAGCCCTGGAATATTTTACTTGACTGCTTTAAAACTCTGTGATTTGTTCCTGGGTCTCCTTGTGGTTTCTGCACCGTTAGTTTTGACCGGGTCACACATCAACCCCTTGCTCCTGCCGTGTCTCTAGAGGATGTTTTTTGTTCTATATGCAGAGACCAAGGAAGCAGATAATTAACAGCTGCACCGCTTGCAGGAAACGCTTTCCAGCCTCCCGGGAAGCAACACTCTCCCCTCTGAACCTCTTCTTCCCTGCTGAGCCTGCTTGTCTTGTTAGGGAGAGGGCAGTACCTCTCTGTTTCAGATTCCCTGGGTAGCCAGGGGAAAGCTGAGCAAGAGCTGGTGGGGCTCAGGGGTTTTTGTATCTTTCATATTGCTCAGTTGTTCTCTGAGCATCTTTGTGACCTCCTCTGGCCCTCGCTCCATCAGCTCCATGTCTCTCCTGTGCTGAGGGCTGCAATACTCCAGGGGAGGTCTGAGCAGAGCAGAGCAGAGCAGAGGGGCACGTCGACCACCTCGCCGTGGTTACCTGCAGACGTAGTTCTTCCGGCAGGAATCCAGAGGAGCCAGGCAGTTGGGCTTCTCCTTGGACTCGTAGGAGCAGGCTGGCACGATGGTCTGCCGCCGGCGCTCGGCGCAGGCCGTGTCCTCGCAGGGGCAGAAGAGCAGCTCGTGGGTGTACTCGGGAGGGACGCGGTCGAAGAACTTGCGCAGGGCCTTGTGGCACTTGGAGCGGTTGCAGGAGTCGGCCCGGGCCAGGCGGCGGATGCAGAAGGAGACGTACTCGGTCCTCAGCCGTTGGCACATCTCGTCCACGTTGCAGGCCTTGGCGGCGTCCAGGCACCGGTTCACCTGGGTCACTTCGTTCTCAGAGCCTGCGGGGATGGTGGGAGGTGGTGATGGGGGTTTTCACCTGACCTCCTCCCCCCCCCGACCCTCTGCCAAGACCTTCGTGCCCGTCCTGCTCCCATCCGTGGTCACCTTGGTGAGGCCACCACCAAGTCCACAAGTCCAAGTGGTCACCTTGGCAGCGGCCACTGTGAAGTCCGCATTTGCTCTCTGTGTCCTGGCAGAACAAATCCCCTTTCCCTACTCACCTTTCCCAAGAGGTGCCATGGCCACAAAACACACCTCACACCCCAGAACCTGCTCCACCAAGCTCCTACGTTTAATAAAATGAAGCTTTGCTCTACTCTGGGCATCTCCAAACACCCTGCCAACATGGATTGACCGACCTGAGGCCTGGGAAGACAGCAGTCATTAGAAAGTGCATCTTCTGATGGCCATGATTGGATCCACCAGTGCAATGGGCTCTCTTCTAATGAATCTTTTTTGTTCCAAAAAAACCAAAATCCCAGAATAATAAATTTCCAATGCAGAGTTAAGCCCCATCTTTGGCAGGGACTTAAAACCAGTCAGCCACTGATGACAAGTGTTAAGACATGGACATATTCTCTAAGGACTTCAAAACTGGCTGCCCTTCTTCATTTTGACCAACATTATTAGATGTTCCATCTCCAAGCACTTATTTTCCCTTTCCTGTTGTCCTAACGAGTCAAATTCCAAGTTTTGCAGTGATTTTAGGACAGGTGAAGCTTTGGCTTGGTGTGCTCCCACAACATAAGAGCTTCAAATTAAAAATGCCTGGATATTAATATGAATCTTAGTGCCCCTAGATAGGTGCTGAGTCCTTTGATACATAGCAGGGTGAATCTTTTCTCCCAGGTAACAAGTGGAAATGGCCTCAAGTTGCACCAGGAGAGGTTTAAGTTGGACGTGGGGAAAAATGTCTTCACTGTAAGGGTTGTTAAGCCCTGGAACAGGCTGTCCAGAGAACTGGTGGACTCCTCATTGCTGGAGGGATTTAAAAGACAAGCAGATGAGGTGCTGAGGGACATGGGTTAGTGGTGGGATTGGCAGTGCTGGGTTAATGGTTGGACTTGATGATCTGCAAGGTCTTTTCCAACTTAATCGACTCTGATTCTACATCCCTGCATTTGCTTTGCTGCCCAACTTGTTTCTGTCTGCTTTAAAAACCTGACAACCCGTTAATGAGGCATAAAAATCCCCATCTCTGGATTCTGACGTGCTCTGAAGGGCCCTGTAGGACTTTCAGGGAAAGGGGGGAAACTCCAGTAAAGGCGACCATGGCCTGGCAAGCAGCTTTGTGCATGCTTCACTTCCCATGCTCAGATCAGCCAAGTGGACTCGATAAGATGTGAGGTCAGGGAGAACCCCCCCCCCCCCTTCCCCTTGCTGCTCAGATTGTCCAGGGCTGATGGGTTAATTTGCTTCTGGATATATTCACCTAACAAGTGCCTCACCATCGTGGGGACTGCAGACATCTGTTGGCTGCAGGGATCTGCTGCTCTTTACTCGCTTGGGTGCACTCCAGCTGTGGATGTTAGAGTTAGGTGTGTGTTTGGGAAGAGCTGCAACTAGGCTGCTGTTTTGGCACATCCAAGAGACCCAGGAGGAGAACGTGGTCTTCTCCAAGATGAGTTTGGTAAACAAAAAGCACTGTCAGCAAAGCTTCCCCACAGCTGTGGTGGATAAGCAGAGCTGACGGCTGGTTGTGGTGGCAGCTGTGATGTTGGTGATGGATGGTTTAATAGCTACTGCACTGACCTTTTAACTGCTGAGCTTGGGGTTCATGCCCTCCAGGGGGTTAAAAGGTGTTGGGCAGCTCTGCTGATGTTATTAAGCGGATTACATGATACAGAGCAGAACATGGGGTTGAGTCCTGAGGTTGCCCTCAGGGTTAAAGGCTGCAGCTGAGATCAACCAGTAGGTTGGGTTATTGACCTTTTTGCTTGCAGAGTTTGACCCCGTGGCTGATGTGGAAGCACATTCCCATACCTAGCCATGCCCAAGCAACCCCTGCTCGGCACTCTGCATGGCACAGGTCATCCACCTGCTGTGGAGAATCAGCCTACCTGTGATGAGGCCTCCCTGCCATGTCCCTCAGTCCCAGCCCTTCACAGTATGGACATGAAAAAGCCAAAGCACAAAAATCACAAGTGCTTCTTCCCAGGACACGTTCTGCCACCAGTTTAGCACAGGAATCATAAGCAGCTCCTTGGAAATGGGATTGCAAGGTCTCAGCAATGCTTTGTGAAAAGACCACAGAGGACTCTCCTGTTGACAGTGCTTGATCCCACAACCAGTTTCTCCTGTTTAAACCAGTAAGAGCATCTTCTCACCAACCTACCTGCAGTGATGGACGCCAGCCGAACGTAATCAAAGCCTCTGATGAACGGCTCATAAGGGGAACTCTCCAGGACATTCATGCCTGGGTTGAAGAGAGAAGTTAGTGAGAAGGCAACTGAGGCTCCCAAGGGATGTCTGAGGTTCAACAGATGCAGCACAAGTTTGCTTGGTGGGTCCAAGGGGACGTGTGCTCTGAAGGTCATAAGGAAATGGATACTACTCAAGGTCACAGGAACTGATGTATGCTCACATCCTTAGAGAAAGGAATGGTGTGAAACTAGCTTTTCAACAGATATCACAGCTCTGAAGTAGGACATTCTCTCAGGGAACTGTTGAGCTGTAACCTTCTATAGGTCGAGCCTTGGGCCCATTTACAGGGATATCACAGAGGCCACCAGACCAGAGCACAGGGCCTTGCTTATGGGCGGAATTTAAGCCACTAGCTCCCTCCAGACATGGAGGTTCCATAGCTATCCCTGCTATTTCCTAGATGTCCCTCCCTGGGTCAACGGTCCTCACCGGTGGACACAGCCAGGGCTGAGCGTGGCAACAACTCCTTCCTATTTATTAACACCTCTCCCCCTTCTCCTTGCCAACAGCCCTTTCTTTCTTCCTCGGCGCGGAGCTAATGACCCACGGCTCCCGCAGAACCTTCCCCTCTTCATTTTCAAGTTGCTGGGGAGCCAATTTTATTCCATCGGCGCTTCCCTTTCATCCGCTCAATGGTCTGTGATGCCCCGTCATCCTGATGGATACCACAGAACATTATTGAAGCAAACAGCTCGCTATCATTTTTTTGTTTTATTAGACATTTAGATGGATACAGACAGCAGCCACGGATGCACTCGCCGGGATAAAAGGGACTATCAAACCTCCTGCTCCGGGCATATGCTGATCACCAGCTGTGGTCAGGAAGAAATAGCTCCCAGGATACACAGCCCTGTGCAATTACCACAGGTGCATTACAAGGCAGCTTTTACACCTCCACTGAAATATCTGGTGTCGTTGCTGGCCGGAGAGGGGCCCATTTGTATGTTCCAGCATTAGCAGTTTTATGTCCTGATGATATAGCACCTTATCAGAGAATTGTTATCGGGTTGTCATCGTGTTATTGTGCCTCCAAATGGGAAGGTGGCTAAACACAGGCGTGTGCTCAGGAGAAGCTGAGTAAATAGTATGCTTTGTAAATTCCCTGAGCACACGCTTCCACAATTGATTTTACAAGAGGGCTTTTCGAGGAAGCTTTTTACAGCCTCCCGGGTCTGTAGGACTGAGAGACAAAGCTCGACACGGAGCGTGAGGATTGGCTTCTTTTCTCAGTCAATTAAACACGTGTAAGGACTTTGAAACGTGATTATTATGAAATCTATTTCTCTGGAGAAATTAAGGTGAGGAAATCAGCCATTTGGGAGTGTGAACCTGCACTGCAAGTGAACACGGTGCTTGAAAGAATGTGGGGCAGAGGAGAAGTGGGGCAGAGGCTTGGCAGTCTCTGATAACAACCCTCTTGCAGTCATCCCCAAAATAGGATGGGGGGTAATGGCTTCAAACTGGAAGAGGGGAGACTTAGATTAGAAATTAGGAAGAAATTCTTCACTGTGAGGATGGTGAGACCCTGGAACAGGCTGCCCAGGGAACGTCCCATCACTGGATGTGATCAAGACCAGGTTGGATGAAGCTTTGAGCAACCTGCTCTGGTGGAAAGTGTCCCTGCCCATGGCAGTAGGGTTGGAACTACAAGATCTTTAAGGTCTCTTCTAAACCAAACAATTCTATGATTCTGTCAGATTAAGGTCCCAAAATACTGCACAGAAAACCCATCACAGTGAGCACTCACCTCCTATTTTGTATCTGGAGACCCACACCTGTCCCCTACCTGCTCCCAGCACTCCCTGACATCCTCTCAGTGCTCTTCCATCAGCGGTTCTAGAGCTGAAAGTCCTCCTGACACCACTGTCCTGCACAGCCATACTGTAGATGAGCTGTGCCCAAAGCTTTGGGCCACAAAGGTGAGCAGGGAAGGACCTGTGACACAGCCTGTTAAGATGACTGCAGAGGTTGGATTGCCACCCCTTCCTCACGCTTCACTTTGATGCAAACAAATCCACCCAGAACTTCATTATGGGGAAGCTTGGACCCTAGAGGCTGCTGAGGTCTCATAATTCCCCAGCCAGTTCATAGCACCAAGCTCTGCAAGCTGTGGCACCTGAAAGCTTTCCAGGAACTTGCTCAAGCAGTTCCCATACTAACAAGCCTGTCCATTATGCTCTCCATCCTCTTTGTTTCTCCTGGCCTTTTGGCCTGTGTTGTCAACCCCGCACCTCCCCTTTCAGCTTTCAGCCAGAGGTGTTTTATTAATCTATTTCACAGCCCATGGCTGGAAGGTTCTGTTTTATTCCCTGTTTTAATTTTCATGGTGCATAAAATACTCACCAGCCTGACAAGAAAGAGTTATGGCCACTGAGGTGCACTTTTTATGATGACTCTTATATAATGTCAAAATCCAAACTTGCTAAACACTGGCTCCGGGAACACTTTTGCCTTCTTTCTTGATGTCACCAGCCCCAAATCTTCACTAACTCAGAGACTCTGGTGCATTTGAGAACTTCCAAGAGAGTGATTTGGTTTGAGTTCATGCTGGTTTTTTCCTCAAAGGCCATGCATTTTACAGTGTTCCTGTAAAATCCATGGCTTTCCTGATCCTGGCTGGTGTACTTAGGTGCAAAACACACCGTGACTTCCCCAGCAAAAGATCTCAAGGTGTACTGGGAACGTCATAAAATTGAGGCCAGGTTAAAAAAAGAAGAGGTGTCTCCTGTTTCCAGGATGGATTTCCCCAAAAATGACATTTCTCTGGGGGTCAGCAGGTCTTGGGAGGGAACAGAATACTACAGGGTTGCCACACTGGTACTGGGGAGCCCCAGCATCACCCTCCTTATAAAAGACTCATCAAGAATGAGAAGACCCTGCTTGACTGACCTTCCATCAGCGTGTGGTGGATGCTCCAGTAGACACTCAAGCAGTGCTTCTCCTTCTTCATGCCTCTCTTGCACTTGCAGCCGTAGAGCTGGCTGGAGAGCAGGGCTGTCACCGTGCTCCTGCACTGGTTCTTGGCATCAGGGCCCAGCTTGTTGGCACCGTTGCCCGCGATGCATTGCCGGAGGGTCCTGAATTTGGCGCTGCAGATGGGGTCGTTGGTACAGGACTCACCTGCTTGAAGGCAGTCCCTGCTCGAGCTGACAGCTTCCGCCATGCCTTCTGCAAGAAAACCAGACAGAAAAGGCTGTGAGGGTGGTGGAGCAACCCCAAGTGGGAAATTAATCGTGTCTCTCACGAGCTGGACCAGGCTGGGATGTTCACTTTCACATGCAGAGATGGAAATCCATCTCATGACCATCCACTCCACAAGCAAGCGACCTTGCTTCTGAAATCTTTAAGTGGGCAGGTCAGCTGGAGGGTTTAAATGCCCAGGGTTGACATTCCTACTCATGGATTGCCCGCATGATGGGGAGAACTGGCTGCAGCATCCCAGGGAAACAGGAGTGGGTGAATGGAACGAGGTGATGGAGAGGTGATGGTGAATCACACTCCTTCAGGTTGGTGTGATGCTTTGGAGCACATTGACATAGGTCAGGCATGACTGCACTGTGGCTTGGGGGAGTGATGAGGAGGGAAACATGGTTTATGGAAAGGGAGAATCAGTCCTTATGCCTAGCAGGCAATTTCAGTCCATGCTGCACTATAAAACCAGAAACTGCTGTCATGACCTTGAAAAAGGACTTCTCAAATACTTCCCAAAAGTACTCCTTGTCCCTAACATAACTACTTGTCTTCCCTTTGGATGGGAACAAGAAGGATAAGGACACCTTACCCTTCACAGAGTAGACAATGTGGGGACACTTTCTGGTTTCTAAGCCCCTCCAAGATCTGTTCCTGGTAAGACCCATCTTGGACTATGAGGAAATTCCTGAGAAAAACGTGGGGCTCTGATTTCCATTTCTGAGGGCTTCATGAGATCTCCCCTTTCTCCAAGAGCCCATTAACCTGTCCGTAAAATCCCTTTTTCCTCCTTCTACCTACTATCTCTCCTGTCCTCAGTTTCTGCACCTGTTTCTGCTGCCCTCCCAGATCAGCTCTTGAGCCCAGTATATCCATTTCTCTTCCATCAGCAGTTGACGGGGATTTGCTAAGAAGGAGCTGCTTCTGTTGCTCTTGATTAGAGTAGAAGGTAGCAGCTGGAGTTCAGATATTTCAATTACGTTTATTACAAACTTTGGGTGAACCCACCAGGAGGTTTCCTCCCAAAACATCTCGATGGCATCACAAATGCAAAACCTTTTGTCAACCTCCAGCCTATTTCAACATGCCTCATGGCCAACGTCAAGCTTTCAGTTATTTCAAATCTCACAACACCTCAAATTTGAGCTCTCCTACCCCTGATTTATTCATAGACCTGGTTTATTTAGCACTCAAGGCTTGTTTGGATCTGCCAAATGTGGAGAGAGAAATTATTTCGAACGTGTACGAAACTCTGCCTTGGGCTGTCATATCTTGAAGAACTCCGAACACAAGGAGTGAGTTTCCTTGAAATATCATTTGATCTGCAATTTCACTGAGATCTATAAAATGAGCCAGAGTTGCTCATAGTCTCTACTTTCAGACACTGCTAAACTTCCCATGAACATATCTGAGCAGAATCCAGAGAGGAAAAAAAAAAAAAACATCCCAAAACCTGCTTAACTTATTCTGCCCTGGCTTCCTCCAAAGGATCTCCTCTGGACAAGGATAAAGCTTGGCAGGTTTTATTCCAGGAGAGATGACTTTGTCAGTGTGGTGTCAGCTGCTAGAAAAGTAGGTTAAAATAGAAATTATGATCCTCCTTTCCCCCTCTCTGCTACATGAATTGCAGAAGATACTCCCCAGGATGGTTATAAACACAGCCAGCCTGTAAAAGCTGTAAAACACTTTGGGATCCCGCTTGAAATAAATCAAGCAGATCGACCATTTGAGAAATTTTCCTGCAAAATTTTAAGTAAATATATCCTCAAGCTGAGACTTGCTTCATAGAACAAAGGCCAGGGGTGAATATTTACAGCCCAAGCCCAAAGCATAAAACACCCCTGTTCAGGCTTGACGACAGAGGTGCTTGAAGCAACTGGAAGCGAAGCGTCGCGAACGACCCGCTCCGTAATCGTGGCACTTAAAAACCAAATCATGCAGGGGCTTCTACTGTTAGTGATGTCTGCAACTGAGACAACAGAACACCACGTCTTCCTCCTCCTGCCACCCCTGAGAGAGTAATTTTATGCAACATTAAGAGAGCGCCTCTTTGGGAAAGAAAAAAAAAAAAACAAAAACCCAGCTAATCTCTGTGACTTATAAAATAGATGGTGCTTCCTAACTGGCAGTGACAAAAGCAAAACGAGGTCTTCTCTCCCAAAGTTGGACTGGCCTCTCTGGTTTTGCCTTCCAAACAACCCCCCTTGTGACTCCCCACCACGGGATTTTCCTCCACCTCTGCCCCAGCTGACCAGGGAACTCGGGTTGTGCACCCCTCTGTGCACAGCTTGGGCTTTCCGTGCCTCTGTTTTGCTAATAGCAGACCTTCCAGCTCCCTCTGCTCACTTTAAAAGGCCATTTGTCTGGGTTTTTATTCCTCACTTGCTGCTAATTTCACGCTGTTTACAGCGGGCAGATGGAGTAATGAGTTTATTTTCACATCCTGGTGGTATCGATGCTCCACATCTGTTTCTGCTCTTGCTTATCTCAGTGACACTTACATCAAGCTACTCCTAATGTGCAGGAGGAAGAGACAAACCTTCCCATCACCTCAACAGAACCTTGATTGTTCTTACACAGGTATCTCATAGTGTATTTTGTTGAACTGGGAGGTCTGACTCTCCTGCAAGGAGACTATTGCCTCGGTGAAGGACCATTTCCAGGCAGCTGCACCTGGGGTATGGGAGTGTGAACACAGAATCACAGGCTGCATTGGGTTGGAAGGGACCTTTAAAAGGTCATCTAGTCCATGATGACCCCCTGTGGTCTGGAAACAGTGGACAACATGCCTGGAAAGCACCAACACAAGGTCCTGCTCTGAAAACAGGGTGCTCAGAGCCCCAGCCAATCTCCCCTGGGATGGTGCCAGGGATGGGGCATTGACCACCTCTCCAGGCAATCAATTTGGACTGCAGTGTTGATGATTTGACAACCGTGGTCATCAGCTGGGTTTGACACATCAAAAGAAAATAAAGTCTGTGTAAAGGAAAGGAAATATCTACATTTACTCTTCTCAAGGCAGAGCATCCTCCTTAGCTACAGTCCCTGAACTTTGAGGTCCCCAAAGAGCTTCGTACTCTGGTGTTTGAGGTTCCTCAACAACCCCCACTGAGCAAGACTTGAAAGACAAATTTCACAGGCCTCTATTGAGATGGGAGATTGAAGGAAATGCTGCTAACACTTTCTCTTGGTCTCAGGTTCCTAGATTAACCTGAGCACGAGCCCTTTATGTGTCCCTCTCTTGCAAACAGAAATTCTTCTCGCATCGCAGCTTACGCTCAACTGCCACTAAAAGAGCATTCAGGGCTCATCAGCCACAGAGTCTGGAGCTATCATTTGATTCTGTACATGTATTTTTATCTATCTGTCTGTCCATCTCTGCCTCAAGATCAGCTCAGCTTCCCAGCCCAGATTTGACTAAGCAAGGCAGCCTAATTCTCAGCTTTCTGAGCAGAATTTCAGATAGCAGTGATCCGTGCCTTAAAGGCAGTCTTCTTAAGTCCAGCTGAGTGAGATACAGATCTTTTTTTTTCAGAGCCTGGAATGGTTTTATGCACATATATAAATACATACACCTGTAATTTATTTATTTTTTTAACTCCCTTAACTCCACCTTGCTTCAAGTTGCTTGACTGAAAAATTCTGCTATTTACCAACTCTTCAAAAATCTTGCAAATCCTCTTTATTAAATGGACTGATGTGAATTGTGACCATCTTTGGAAGCCCATACCTGCAAAATAAAGGTTTACTGTTTCCTAAAAGATACCTTAAGAGGAGAATCTCTACTAACACCTTCTCAGAGTCCCCTGGCTAACCCAACACGTCCACTGCATCTGATCCACCATCGTTAATTCTTCTCTCCCAGCTAGAAACTGTTGACACATTTCACCCCTACCCATTTTCTTACATCTCTGTGTTCATTTACAACCTCTGCAATGCATTGTTCAGGCTCTCACATGTTCTGCAGAATACCTCAGGGCTGCAATATATTTGGCACTACTAATTTTTGTGCCTGTACACCACGCCATCAATTACAGAAAGCACTGACCTGAATTGATATGTAATTCCCAAGCCTTCTCTCAGTAACACAACTAAAAGCTTTCTACAATGTCTTGTCCTTTGCTGTGGCCTCCAGAAGTTTATTCATTTACATGGAACTGTTTATTTATATCCCTGGGACTGCAGTGTGCCCTTGTTGCCAGGAAGGGCCATGATCTTTTGAGGGGGAAAGCACAAAGAAGAGTGTGTCCAGCATGTCAAGGGAGGTTCTCCTTCCTTCCCCCCTACCCTGCACTAGTGAGGCCACATCTGGAGTGTTGTGTCCAGTGCTGGGCTCCCCAGTTCCAGAGGGACAGGGAAATTCTGGAGTCCAGAGGAGGCTGTGAGGATGCTGAAGGGGCTGGAGCATCTCTGGTGAGGCCAGGCTGAGAGCCCTGGGGCTGTTGAGCTGGAGCAGAGCAGCCTGAGAGGGGAGCTGAGCAATGGGCACAAATCTCTGCAGGGTGGGGGTCAAGCAGAAGGGGCCAGGATCTTGTCAGGGGTACCCTGGGAGAGGACAAGAGGTGGTGGGCACAAGGTGAAATGTGGGAAGTTCCATCACAACATGAGAAACTTTTTCACTGTGAGAGCCTGGCCCAGGCTGCCCAGAGAGGTTGTGGAGTCTCCTCTGGAGAGATCCCAACCCCCCTGGCTCTGTTGCTGTGTGGTCTGCCCTGGGTGCCCCTGCTCTGCCAGGGGGTTGGACTCCATCATCTCCAGAGCTCCCTCCCAACCCTCACTCCTCTATGATTCTATTCCCTATTTCTCGAGACAAGAGGAATCTCTCCCACCAGGTTTGCATGTGTTACACTGTTCTCTTCAAATGCCAACCCCTCAGACAGTCTCAGCTCTTGCTTTTCTGATTTGCACAGTGCTCAAGCTTCCCAGATGCAGCTGGAAAAATGAAAGCTTTATCACCCTCCTGCTTTCTAGCAGGTGAATGAGCTTTTTGCTTTGGAAACAATGATTTTGCAATCCATTTTGTTAGGATCCATCTTCCCTACCTGAATATTTACATTTAACACTTTATGCAGCAAATACTTCCCCTGGACATTAAGATGCTGTTTCCAGCGTATTTCTGAAACCCTCCAGCCTGCAAAGCACCCAAGAGATTTGTCACACTGTCCTAAGACATTTACAGATGGATTTACTGGCTCATCTTTGGCTGATACACTTACCAGAACTCAGGTGTTTGCTTTTGTCTCTCTTTGGCTTTCAAAACTCACCAACCAGTCTAGCAGATGTATTTTATTTTGAGTCCTTCTGCATAACATCCCAGAAAGAAGATTTGTCATCTCCTTTTATTCCAGGCACCAAACCCTTCAAATCAATCCCTTTTTTATCCATCAAAGTAGTATTTCTGAAAACACCTGGCTTTGGCCAGAGCCTCTATGTCAATTCACTTCTACTTTCTCCCCAGTATTTCCCACTTCTGATTTTAAATCAGATATCTCTTGCCATGCCCCATTTTCTGACCCATTTCCACAGCTCTTTTTTGTCCCCTCCTTTCACTGTTTCCCCACAATCTTTCAGGACATCACCTACCTGTATCACAATGCCCTCATTCCATTCAAATAATTCTTGCATTTTCCTGTCACAAGTCTCAGGAGCAAGTCAAAACCCAGAGGGAAATTTGTACAAGCAACATTTCCCATCAAGGGCATTGAAAAAGCAGATTTTCAAAGGCTTCTCTCTCAGTCAGGGCAATTTGTAAGGGCCCAAGAGGGGCAGTTAACAGCATAAAAGAAAACACATCTCCAGCCATTGTCTTGAAAACATCTCCCTTGGCAGGCAAAGGAAAAGATATTTTTTTTTCTCTGAATATTCCTATTTTATTTAGGATCTAATCTCAGTCTGAGGGACTCGTCCTTCTTTCCTGGTGTTCCCAGGGGCAGGCAGGCTGCAACGGCTTCTATTTTTAACAGTTATTTGCAGTGTTAGTAGAGAGTCCAAAGCTTTCCCTTAATTTCTGTTTCATGATCAGAGGAGCATTTTTGGAGGCTGAAGCACTTGGGACAGCACAAATTTCTGTACCTTGTTCACCAACAACTGAAGACATCTTCATACTGATTTATTTTTCCTTTTTTTCCCCCCCAACCATATTCATTTTAATGACCTTACTTGAATGTCAGGACCTCACCTATCCTTTGACTGTGATCTGCCTTCACTGCTGATGGGTTTTATTTTTCAGTTTATTAAAGTTTTGGCTTAATTCAACCCCCACTTAACCCCAGTACTCTTGTTCCCTGGTCTCCACTGTGCAGCATCACTGTCCTGCACTTGCTACCATCTGATGTTTCAGATTCTTTAAAGATTTAAACCTGAAAACCCTTTTATGCAAGACCTCCAGAGTGACATCCAGGCTGCTTCCTGGCATATCCCACAAAACTTTCAATAGAAAAAAAAAAACAAACCACATTTTGCCTTCAAATACTCTTTAAATACCTGCTTTCCCACCCTCTTCCATGCCACACAACTGCTTGTGCAGGAATATGTTCTCCCAGGGGTTGCTGGTACCCATCAGAGAGTCCTACAAAAGATGGTAGAGAAATAACATCTTTGTCTTCCAAACCCTTATCAAAAAGGAGATCCCAATGAAAAGGACACAAATAAATGTCCTTTTAAAAGAAGGAGAAGGAGGAAACAGATGAATTACAGGCAAATCATTTGGACAAGACTTCATGTGGCCAGGAAAATAAGGTGGTGACATGTTAAGATTCTACTTTTGCAAGCTATTTGACTCAGGTCCATACAATGCACCCATAAGAATGGCCTCTGGCCAGTCATGGATGCTCATGAATACTGAGTAATAAGAAGAGTCACAATAACACATTTTCAGACTAATAAGGTCTCCAAGGGTCTGTCCCAAGTCTGGTACTATTCAATATTCTCATAATGACTTGGAATAGAAAATAGATTTATGTCATTTGTGGGTGTCAGAGAACGAAGAGAGGGTTGCAAACAAGCAGGACAAGACTGAAATTCAAAGCTGTTTTGAACTGTTAAAGGCAGCATTTGAAATCAGGAGGATGATGTGGACTGGGGGATGCAAGTTTGAGAGGACAGGAGGTAGAAGTAAACCTTGGAAACGTGTTCCACACAATGATGTGGAAGACAACCATGGGGTGGGAGGTGATCACAGGATGAAAAAGCAGCACCATGTAAACCAGAAAACATCAAGTTTGGGATGATTAGTGAATATTTTTCCCAGGGAATAATTATCCTGCACTTCCCAGCTCCACTGAGGCTTTAGCTGAAGTTTGAGTCCACCTTCTTGATGGTGCAACACATGCTAAGGAAGATGACAAGATCCCAGAGGAGTTTCATTAAAATAAGTGGTTTTGGATGACAAAAGGGATTGTTTTGTTTAGAAATCTGGCTGAGAAGAAACAAACTCAGAGCACTCAGGTGTGTAAACAAGACAGTTGAGGACAGTGACAGATAGCCCTCCACCATCATGGGATGCAAGATGAGCAGTCATTTTGAGTAAATGGGTAACAAGGGAGATTCAGTTTGATATTAAGAAAAATGTTATAAGGGAAGTTAAAAAGTGGAACAGATTACAAAGGGTCTGTTTAATCCCCAGCAGCAGAATCATTTACAGGAGCATCTGTCAGAAAGGGCTCTTGCATCCTCCCTTCTCTGCTGGAGCAACAGGCTTTGGGCATGGAGTCCATTCCTACAACACTGGCCAGTTGCAGTTTAAGACCTTGGGACTGATGTGGACTTGAAAAGTGAGAACAACTGCCTCAAAAAAAAATCAAATTAACAAAACCACTCTGGATTCAGACAAATTAAAAAGTGGGTAAAGTCCGTGTGAAGCCTGGCTCTGCCAGAACAAAGTCTGTCCCTCTTCTCACAGTTAAGCTGGTGTTAAAAAGCAGCAATTCCACTGATGTATTCAACACGAAGAGGTGTAAAAGCTGACTGAGAAGGAAGCCTGGTAAGACTGTTGTGGAAAAAAAATCAGCAGCATTTCCTCCTCTGAGGATAATTCTGCAGGATGGTTGTTGGAAACTCTCCTGGGAAGGAAAGGAATAGGTTTGGAAGCACTCCCATTGGGTTAGAGCTGTAACCACCACACTAGCCCATGAAAGACAAGCTGTTGGAGACTGAATGCAGGGTTGGGCATGTACTGAGCATGGCAATAATAGAATTTAGATGAATTGGTTGCCACTGGCCCAGCACAGGGCTCTGCTGGGGATGGCAGAGAGCCCAGTGTTGGGCAGGTTGACTAAGCCTCAGAGAGCATCCAGATCCCAGGAGTGATGGTGGGATGTTTCCCCATTTCTAGTTCACATTCAGATCCATCATCCTCTGTCTTGTCCAGCAAATAAGACTGAAGGGTTTTCAGGCTGGCCAACACCCCCTCAAGCAGCTCTTCCCTGTTCCACCACGCTCTAAGACAGCTCCTGAAGCTCTGCAGCTATCTATTGGCCACCACCAAGGCAGCAGAAAGCTGGCTGGGTTTATAAAGCACATTTCAGCACCCACTGGAGCTTCGTGTCCTCCTTTGCCACCCTTGCCAGAGAGCTGAGGGAACTGCTGTTCAAGGGCAACCCGAGCCTGTTTGTTCACTCTGCACCCTCCTTTGTCTCAACACCATCTCTGCTGGCTTGATCTTAAGGCAGAGCACGAAGCATCCCCTTGTCCACTCCTGCCAACAGCAAAAATCAAGCACAATGCCTTCAAAGGCAGAGGGAACATGAAGTTCAGCAAGCTCTCCGAGGGAGCTGTGATGCCCACTGCATCAAACAGTCCTAAGAACATGTCATCACTGTTGGTTCAGCAGGGGCCAGGACTCATTTTCAGGTTACCATTCTCACTATAGAGAAGCAAGGAGAAAATTACATTTTTTTTTCTTTGTTTGATCTCTGGCACTTTGTGGACCAGGAAAATCCACGGGTGTCGAGTTTGAACAGCTGCCAGCTTATCAGTTGTTAGCAAAACCAGACACTATTTGGATCCTTCCTTCAGTGGTTTCACACACTCTTGTCTTATTTATGTCATTACATATAACTAAGCACTGAAAAAAAAAAACAACCCTCCCAGCTCTGCCTGCAAAGCACAAGAGCATCCAAGATGGGACAAGACAACTGTGTGGACCTTGAGTATTCCGTGGTAAGGAGAGACACTCACCCATTCTGAAAGGGTCATTTAGCAATGAACTCTCTTTTTAATGTACCTCTTTAAACCACATAAATGCCAGAGCATTCTGCACTGCACAGTTATGATAGAGAACCCATGCATATGTCAAGCTGGAACTGTGACCCCTTTTTCTGTGATTAAGTTCATTTTTGTTCCATCCACTATTTTTTTTTTTTCTGTCCATGATTAAATGGTGAATAAAAAGGCTCTTTTTAATTTTTTTTTTCCTTTGTAAGGGCTGAAGCAGTTTTAATCATATATAATTCAACACTTGCTATGTGATTTGCATTCCCTGCTTTAAGATAAATTTGGCACTAGATAAGCTCTCAATTATACTCCCCCGCCTCTGTTTTCTCTAGAAGTCACAAAATTCATTCAAACAAAAGCTAAACCCCCCTGAAGTTTTATGAAGATGAATGATGATTAAAATCAAAGAGCAGAGATCCTTCTCCAGACTTCACAAAGCCACGGGGTTCCAGTGGATGTTCTCCAGGGGCACTTTTCCCAGAAGCCTTGGGTTCAAAGACAATGCTGTGTACATGTCTGTACCAGCTCAGGTCACTGGGTCTATCCATCATCCCTTCTCCTCATCATGACCTTTTTCTTTTGCTTCTGACACTAGATTTTAAACATGAAAGCTGGAGCCTGCAAGCCCAAAGTATAAGTAGAGCTGAATGAGGCTGAATGAGACAGAAGTTGAGGTAAGAGAAAGAAACAAAGCTGGAAAAAACTGGAGAAGCTTCTTGAGGGAGAGGAGGAATAAGCACTGATGTATTTAAATGCATACATAGATATCTAAGTGTAAAAAAGTATATCATAGAATCATCACAGAATGGTTTGGGTTGGAAGGGATGCTTAAAGCTCATCCAGTCCAACCCCCCTGCACTGAGCAGAGACATCTGCAACTACAGCAGGTTGTTCAGAGCCCTGGCCAACCTCACCTGGAATGGTTCCAGAGATGAGCACCCCCAGCCCTCCCAGTCTGTCCCAGCCCTCCCAGCATTGCTGGGGCTCCTCTGGCCGTGCTCCAACAGCTCCCTGCCTCTGCTGTGCTGAGCACTCCAGAGCTGCCCCAGCCCTGCAGACTCCACAGAGAGAGGGGCAGGATCACCTCCCTCAACCTGCTGGCCACAGTATCTCTATAGTTCATGAATATACATTACAGCACCTCTGCAGAGAGTTACTCAACCCAGAGCTGATTAAAAGTTAAGCAATCCATAAAGAAATCTAAATGAAATGCTTGCAGGGACTCTCTGGAAACAGTTCCATGCCTTCAGCAATTACAGACTAGGGAGCCTCAGTTGTGATCACCCTCCTAAACAATGAGTCTGGTGGGTTTAGACAGGCAAACATGGGGTGGAAACTCATAGAAGGGAAAAATGCAGGTAGTGTTGAAGAGTAAGAAGAGAAAACCATTAAAACTTCTACTAAAAGAAAACTCCACCTTAAAAAGACATTGAGGCTAAAAACCACAGTCCACAAGCTGGAACAAGCCATGAATAATCCAGAAGGAGCTGAAATTCACCCATTTCATCCCAAACCATCATGATGACACAGTCTATACCACTACACTCACAGAGTAACTCCAGTCTATGCCTTAATAGAACTCAACACACAGGACTGTTTCTTGCAACATAGATCTGCATTGCCCAGAACATCAGGGACTGCAAGCTAGACCCAGAGGTGCTATTTTAATCATCAAACTTGGGTTAAAAATAAATAAAAGCCATTCTTTGGAGGGAATGCAAGACTAAATATGACACAAGGCACAAATATGAGTGCTGCACAGAGCAGTAAGAAGCAGCTTTGCAAGATCTAAGCAGCTTTGGCAAGTCTTTTCAAATACATCTCATAAAAGGGAGAGTGAAAGAGATATTTCATCCAGCTAACGGTTAGTAATAAAAGACATAAAGCCATGTGGAGGCCACAGCATAGCAGAAGACAGTGGAAATAATATGAGAAAGTGTGAAGAAAAACTGACCATGTCTTGAGGTTGTTCCAAACCCAAGATGACAGATTGTTTTCCCCTAGAGATGCTGAGTTGAGGCACCGGGCAGGAGTTGGGCAGAAAATAAACAGTGAGGGCAGAGTATAAAAATAAATAGATAGAAATTTTGGAATTAAAAAAAGCTAATTATTTGAGGGCTGTGCAGAAGGAGGAAGATGGGAACTGTCTCAGGTCCATTTAGCTGATCCCATCTGATATGCTGAAGTTCAACAAGGCCAAGTGCCAGGTCCTGCACCTGGAACAGATCAACCCTAAGCACAAATCCAGGCTGGATGGAGTATGGATGGAGAGCAGCCCTGAGGAGAAGGACTTGGGGGTGCTGGAGGGTGAAAAGTTCAATATGAAACAACAACGTGCAAGGTGCAGCCCAGAAAGCACCAGTCACACCCTGGGCTGCATGGGCAGGGCATCCTGCCCCTCTGCTCCACTCTGGAAAGACCTCACCTGGAACACTGCACCCAGCTCTGGAGTCCCCAGCACAAGGGCATCTTGGAGAGAGCTGAGGGGGGACATTTTTCAAGGGCTTGTAGGGATAGGACAAGTGGTGATGGCTTCCAATGACAGGATGAGAGGCAATGGGTGCAAGTTGGAGCACAAGAAGTTTAGGATCAACACAAGAAAGAACTTTTTCTCAGTGAGGGTGCCAGAGCTCTGGAACAGGCTGCCCAGGGGGGTTGTGGAGTCT
>WYEA01016604.1:0-13969 GCA_033558465.1 Alcedo atthis | reverse complement strand
GTTGCTCACTCCTTTACAAATAAATAAATAAATAAATAAATAAATAAAAAAAAAAAAAAAAAAAAAGCTGCCTGGTTCCCAGGGAAGGAATAACAAAATCCATGCAGGTCTCCAGCTAGAGAGGAAAATGCTCGTGTTAAGTCAGCTTTGACTTCACAGCTTCAAGCACTGAACAAACAGGAAGGAATGTTGGTTTAGTTCTTGTTCTCTCCTATTCAGTGGTACTTTCTTTCAGCCTCATTTGTCTCTTTGTATGTTGGCTTCAAAATTTTGGGTTTAAATAAACCCATCTAAAAACACTTCAACCTGCAGGTGCTTCTAGAGTTTTAGAGGTCTGAAGTTCTAGAATTTCTTTTGGTTTTAGCAGTTCAATTCTCTAGACTATCAGAAATTTTATATTAGCTTTTAAACATAATTTTCACTTAACACCTGTGATACCTACAGCCAGCTTACAGTCAAGTAGGCTGGTTTTTCACAGAAAGACCTATTAAATGCTTGTCTTTTCAAATAAATTGAGCTTTTTCAGTATTATTAAAAACTAAATTTTAGAAGCTGTCATCAACCCAACTGCCTTGGGCTAAAGCTGGCAAATGAAGGGGATGGTGTTAAGAGCTTTTTCTCCCCTTATTATAACTCCACACAAACTATCCTCAGATGCAGAATATACATTATATTATTCTCTGCTTATATTTTACAAGCAAAATCACAACCATAATGTAACAAATCCTCACAAACAGAGTTTTTAAAATCCCAGGCAGTATGAAACCAGTGAATTCCTTTCAGCAAGATTAATATAAAGTATTTTAACTTTGACTAACTTCTTATATTTTAGTACACCCCAAATAGTTTTTAGATATTTTTTTTTTAAAGAAATGCTAATCCTGACACTTATTTCTGAATGGAATTTGGGTTAACATAAATCAGGTAAGCAGTTTTCCAACCTTTAATTTGGGGATATAGTACTTATCCATGTATTATTTCCATGACAACTTCATCAAGGTAGTTTCTCTGTTGCCCAACCCAAAGCTTAGAGACAAAGGCAGAGCAGCAATAGTTACAGTGATGAAAAGACCACCTGCCAACAGCCATTTCCAAAAAAAAGTATTATGAAAGTAGATGAGTCAGATGCTGGCACATCTAATCACATTATTGTTTGACATATTCTTGCACAACTGCTCACATGCCTTAAGCTCAGCACCCTTTGAGCTCTGCTCTGTGCAAGCCCATAGAAAAATACATTGTGCTTGTTTCAAAGAGCTTACCCCATGAATGCTCTAATTCCCCTCTTTGGATTTTCAATAATCACTTTGTTCCTTGGTCTTTTCTTACACACAAAGTAAAATTCTTCTTATTTAACATACCCCCCCAAAAGAGCATGGGACGTACTGGAGCAGGATTATATCTGTCACAAGCTGCCAAAATGCCTGTGTGGCTTTATGCAAATCAAATCCTCCAGGGATTGTCCCAAATCCACACAAGTTTCTTTTTTGCATGTCTGCCTTGGGACCTCGCATCAGCCAGTTTACTTTTTCATCTCGTTAATAAAGGTATTGTGTCTGACAGTACCATGGAATCTAATTCACCTTGGTGTGTCCTTGCTCGGGGCTACAGCTCTTCACAACACCAGGATCAGCCCCTCAAGGCCTATTTCTGACCTTCTTCCCCTCTGCCCAAATTAACAGCTTATTGCAGGAATTTATTTTTTTTAGTAATTCCTACGAGAACCACCTTTTCAATGTGGAAATTGGGGTTTACCAGACATCCACCTTATTACAAACCAGACTTCAGAAATTTGTTATTTTTCATCATTCCTATGATAACCACCTTTCCAGTTTGGAAACTGAAGTGTACCAGACCTTCAGTAGACCCAGGACAAGATGACACACACCCTCTTTCACAGTTCTGAAATTCTCAGTCCAACAGGGTGTATCACTTGAGACAAATATTTATATACTGAACTTCATTTCCTTATGCAAGTTCCTGGTGAATGTATAAAAATACAGTCACAGCAATTTTAAAACCTAAAATACCCACATCTATTAATTAAGAATTTGAGGGGAGAGACTGGTCTCTAATTGCACAGCTCAAACTGTTCATTTTTCCTATGGGTGCCAATTATTGTTGTCCCCTTGGTGGCATCTTCACTGCAGGCCGTGGGGTAATGAAGGAAGCTGAGTAAACAGTACATATAAGATATCTGTGAATCATTAACAAAGCCATTAAAACAATTCTAGATTATTTGTACTGAAATAGGGTCTAGCACAGAGAACATTCACCTCATTCTGCCCAGGCAGGCTGTGGGACCCAGAGCAGAAAGCTCCACAGCCAAGTCTTAATCTGATAAAATACCAACGGGCTGATTGCCCAGGAGGGAAAGTGTTGGATCGTAACTGTAAAACAAACATAAAGTTGCAGACCAATGTTTATTTGCTTTAAATACACTTTGGCATGAGCACAGCCATCACTGGCCTTCCTGGGCAGGTGAGTTTTCCATGTGTGGTACTTGTGTGCTGCACGTGTGCTACCACACTGCACTTGCCTTGATCCTCACATTTAGACCAGGCTTCCACCAACCTGAAACTAATCTGTTCCTGCCATCACTGCTCACGGGCTTGATTTCTGGAGGAGCAGGTGGCCCAAAGCTCTCAAACTTCAGCCTTTTTTTATTGCAGTGCTCCTGGATCCATAGCTTTATGTCCTCGTGCCTGAAGAGCAAAGCTGGAGTGTTCCTGCAGTGGCATCTGAAATGCAGCCCCACTCCCATTCCCACACCTGGTGCAGAAAAGTGAGGAATTCACTGTCCTTTAATTAAACTGCCTTTGGTGAAGGTCATTACTTTTTCTTTTGCTTTGAAAGTGCTATAGACTGTAACCCTTGGAAAAAAAAACCAAACAAACCAAAAAACCAACAAATGCTCCACGATTATGTACTGCTGGGATAAAAGAGACGGGTTTCCACAGCAACTATTAGTGGTTACCTAGTGTGCACCATACATATTATGAGACTTCATTACTTCTAAACCATTCAATGATCTATCTACAGACACCACAGCAAGGAAGGAATAACTCCCCCCTGAAAACGGCAATCACATTCTTCTGTACAAGAAGATGAGATGAGATTGCATGGTGAGTGTGATACCTGAATTGGTATCAGAAAGAGAACATTTGAAACAGTGGCACCAACAAAGTGAGTCTCAGACAACCTCAATAACCTCAACCTTTCTGGATGGGATTACTATGGTAGTTCTTCTCCTAAATGTTCATTCCTTGTCTTGCAGGGTCTGAATGGGAAAATTATTCTACCTTTCCCTGCCTATTCTGTTACCAAATGCATTATGGATGAGAGCAATAATTCCAAGGCAGAAATCACTTCTTCAGGAAATATGGGTCAATTGCTTCCCAAAATGTTTATGCAACTACATTTATTATTTTACTTATTACTATATTTTATTATTCTGAAGGTTTTAGAATGGCCTCCTAAGACATTACACCTCACACATTTCGAAGACTGACTTGCTCAAGTTGCATCAAGCATTTTATATGTGCAAATAGTTTCCTTCTACCTTGCCAAATATTCATGTGTTTTTCAGCTACTGGCTATTAAAACTCTTCTTCTCAAATTAAATTGTCCTTTATTTCCCATCAAGGCAGGAAAATGTAACATACACTTTCTATCCATTAGGTTTTTACTAAATGGAATAATAAAGGACATCACCAAAGAACACAGCAGCAAAACAAATAACTGTTCTTGCACTCCAACTACAGAGATAAACTGGACTTTTCCACAATAAATCTTCATGAAAACCACTGATTTATGTGTTTGGCCTTCTTTCTCCCTCTACTGTTCTGAAACAAAATCTTTACTATAGGAATTTTCAAGACTTTCCATATGAAAATCTGGTCTTTGTGTTTGTAGTACAGCAAGGAAAGCACAATGCCCCTGGAGATCACACTTGTTTCTACTACCAAATCACATGCCACTGTAGTTCATGGACAAGAACAATGGTCATCTTCAATGATCTGGCCATATTTGTGCTCTTCTTAAGATATCTCTGGAGGGATTTGATCTTGAATTGTCATGTGATGGCATGAGAGTTAATCACAAATCCATGACTAATAAGACATCCTGAACCTTAGTCAAGTGGTGAGGGCAAGCTATTGTTGGAAGTTTTCTCTCTGATAAGCAAAATGGATGGGAAAAGATGAGGGACAGTTGCCATTTTAAATAAACGATAATGTCAAGAACATTGCAAGGTCTCTGAGCTTGGGAGTTTCTTGCTCAAGAGAAGGCAGACAGGATGGAGGCTGCATTCAAGTGATGCTGCCACTGTGTTCCTCCTCAGCCTTGTTTCTTTTTCCTTGAACAGCCACGTAATGACTTAACTCAAAGAACTGGTCTGGCTAAAAAGTACCTTTTATAGGTTAGCTTTTAGCTAGCAACTTGTACTTGAGTCAGATAAACATGAGACTGAATCACAGCCTGGTCACAGTTCTGACATCTCCATTTTTCCTTGATATAGCCTTAATTTGACTTATCACATTTCTTGTGCTCTCCTTCCAGAAGGAGCTGATCTCTCTGTCCCTGGTTTATCTTTGCTTTGTGTCCGAGAGGTGTCCTGATCAGGCAAACATGTATTCCCATGACACATGGAGCAATGTAAGGATCATGCTCAGATCAACATAGCAACATAGCAGCAGCCATCCATCCATCAATTCCTTCCTTTAACCTACAGAAGAAATACCGTTTTTCAACATAACTCATTGACAAGTTCTTAACCTCCCTGCCACTGGTGATGGTTTGAGTTACTGTTTTCCTCCATCCACAGCAAGAAAAACTGATTATTTCCTTCAGACCTCTCTAGAGCCTGCTGTAGGTGACCACTGCACCCCAGTGAGTAGTCCCTCCATGGCACAGGAATGCCAGAGTGCTGTGTTTTGCATTCCTAGAGCAGGAATCCACTGCATTTGCACCAGGAAGAGCAGAGCCACAAGGTAAGCTTCCCAGGTCTAGGCACATCATAGAGCTATTTGCACAGAGAGGACAGTCTAATTTCTGCACTGCAGGTTTCTTTGCTTTTACTGGTGCAACCTCAGCAAACCCAGTTATTCAGGGCCTATAAAATTAATGGCTGCTGCTTTTTTTTTTTTCCTCCTTCTCCCATCACAATCTGGCAGCCTGCAGCTTCAAGCACAGAAAAGGGGGATAAAAAACAAAACAAAAAACAAAAATTACTTCAAGTAAATGACAAAAACCCAGCTTGTAAGCACCATTAGGCTTGATGGCAATGTGGAATGTCTGCTGAGGAGGTCAGGAAAAAAAAGAGGGGCAGATACTTGACAGTGTAAGGAAGCACAGAACCTTGCTGTCAAAGGAGAAGACTGTTCAGAAAGAAAAAAAGAAGCCAAGCTCAGCATCAAGGATGGCCTAACAAGTGGTTTGGAAAGGTAGCCAGGAGTTGTGAGCAGGAAAAAAAACCCCAATAGGTAAGACCCACAAGCAGCAGAATTAGGTAGTAAGAGAGCACATCTTAATTGCAGTATTTCACACTCTAATTTGTGGGGCTTTCTGGCCTCTGAACAGACATGAGCAAGCAAAGGTATGAAGGAGTCCTGTCTCCAGGTTACTTTTGTTATATGCCATTGATGGATGAGCAGAGTCAGCCCATGTCAGCCACCCAGACTCATTGAAAAGCCCTTCAGCCACCCAGACTCATCTCCCCTCCCCACCCAGTTCATCAGGCTGCTCCCATAGCCAGGGGAAGCTGCCCAGGACCATCACAACCTGCAAAATATGGTATTTCTCCTCTTAGCTTGATGTGTAGCTCCTAGGACTGGGTGTGTGCAGTCTTCTTCAGCAGAGCAGAGGAGACAGACACAGGCTGGGACTGCACCAGGGAGCCAGGGGATTTTATAGCCCAGCTCTTGCATTCCTAAATGTAATTCTATAGCTGCATTAAAGAGACTGAACTAAACCTGAAGGGCAGGCACCACCCCCTCCTGGCCTCAGCTGGGCCATCATCTCAACTCCCAGCTGTATGGTGAAACATAACCAGACTGCTTGCATTGACTTAAAAATCACTATCTGAGAGTTTCTTTGCAAACCTCTGTGTACTTTCTCACTGCTTGGTTTGATGAAGGCAGCAACACATCCTAACAAAGTGCCCAGGAGACATTTAGGTTCCTGTTCTCTCCAGTGCATTTTACTTCCTCACATCATCCATCCCTGTGTGCTGGGAGGAAATGTGTGGGCAAGCAAGAGGAGCAGGCTCTGCTTCCTCCCAAATTCCACCTCAAATTGAACAGTTTCTCAGAGAAGAAATCGTCTTCCATGAGGAAGGGACATGGCTTTTCCATGAGGCAGGGCAAGAGAGGCAAGGATTGCAGTGGGTGCCAAATCCTTCTTTAGCCACCCAGCCAGCCAGGTTAAGGCTCTGATTTCCCAGCAAGTGTTGGCTGCATTAAAGCTGCCAGTTGTACTCCCCAGGGTGCTTAAACAGAGCAACTGGACCCTGTCTGCACAGAGATTAGGAGCAAAAACCACCCTCTGCCCGGGTGCATGTGGGTCTGATCAGGAGCCAGCTGGGATGGGAGAGAGGAGAAATGCCACCAGTGCTAGCTTTGCCTGGGGAAGGGACATGCTGTTGCCAGGGAGGGACATGCTCAGGGTGTCTGTGGGAGCGAGGAGCCACCAGCTGCCAAGACAGGGGAGCAGGAATTGGCTCAAACAGGTTCCAAAAAAAAAACACCAGTCCTGGCATGCAACAAATTGTACCCAGGGCTTCCTGCTTGGCTGCCATGTGCTAATTTCTTTTCATCCTATTAGAAACGTTTAATCCTGCCAATTTAATGCCCTCTTTGATTTCTGATAGCTGGAAGGACTCACTTCTTCTCACCTACTAAACTTGTGATCGCCATTTGGTAGCTTGCACCAGATAAGCCCTTCCCTGTTTGTGCTGCACACCTCAGTCCTGAATCATCAGCAGCTTGCTTGGGTGTCCCTCCCATTCAGCTGTGGGTTTCAATGGCATCTGCACTGGTGTTGAACAGGAGTAACAAAGAGGGTGGTGAGACCCTGGCCCAGGGTGCCCAGAGAGGTGGTTGATGCCCCATCCCTGGAACCATTCCAGGTGAGGTTGGTTTGGGCTCTGAGCAACCTGCTCTAGGTGCAGATGTCCCTGCTCCCTGCAGTGGAGTTGGACAAGATGAATTTTAAAGGTCCCTTTTAACCCAAAACACTATATAACACCATATACTATATAATACTATATAATACTGTGATCAACTCTGTTATTTTCACTGTGTGCTTGGGCTGCAGGGTGGGTGTTGGCCAAAGCTGCCCTTTGTAGGCTGAACCCCCCCTACACTTCATGGGGCTGGACCCGACCTCACTTTCTCAGCAGCTTCAGTGTGCTTCTGCCTCTCCTTTCTCACCTTTCTCCATCCCATCTTGCTTTTGAACATTTCCCTCAATGCTGAGCAGAATTACTAAGTCTTAAAGAAAATCAAACAACAAACCAAAAACAAAGACAAGCTGGAGAGTTTCAACACTGAGAGTTTCTTTCCCTTTCCATTCAGCTTCTGTAGGCACTTTGAAGGCTGGTAGCATCACCCCAGGATTTTCTGTAGGTATTTAATGAAGCTGGCAAGGTGCATGGAATTCATGGGTTAGAATCATAATCTAATTTGCTTCTCCAACAAAGCAAAAAAAAAACAAAACAACCCAAAACATACAGCTGTTGCCTTAATCACTTCCATGGTTTCCTGACATATTTGCAGTAGAAAAATTAACACATCATGAGTTCCTGCAGATCAGTTTGAGGTATGATAGATGAAGGACTGGAAACACAGTGGGGATGTGTTGGTGTTTGGTTGAGCATTTTTCCCTTTAGATCATCCTTCTCAGTTTCCTGAAAACTACTCTAAGTCTCATGGTTCTTTTCTCTCTTTCCTTAAAATAATAGGAATGGTGCACAACATGGCAAACTTTAACCAGTCAGGCACACAACTAACAACCAATGCATGTGTTTCATCTGTGGTTTTCCCCAGCAGTAGCTTTTGCACAGTCTGGGCTTGGTTAGAGAGATGGGATTTGCTGAGGCAGTTGCAATTAATTGAAAGATGTTCCTATTACCTCTAACAGCTGCTGAAAATAAATTACATGTGCAGCTCTGCCTCCCAAGAAAAAGGCATTCACAGTCATAAGGAGATGATACCCAGTTTGTTTAAATAAGCTTTTATCATGGCTTAGGAGAAGGCCATACAAAGCCAATTAAATTTCTTAGTGGCATTAAGACAGAGACAACTGTTACGTTGGGAATGCAATAGTGTTATATTTAGATACTGATTTTGGGATGAAAATACATCAGAAGAAAATGGAAAATACTCCAGTCACCAAGTCCTCAACCAATGCATACTAAAAAACTAGAAATTTTGATTAATCCTAGACCACTAAGATGTAGTTTACTGAGAATCCCCAATGGGTTTGTGCACTGTGGGCACCACCAGCAACATTATTCCTTGGACTTTGGTAGGTCCTGCAGCAGCTCAGCAGCACTGATGTTGGCTTCCCTACACAGCCCAGCCAGCAAACCCACAGCTGCATTTGTTTTAATGAATATCTAATGTTTATATTACTTTTGTGAAGTAGCAGACATAGTTCAACCAATTTCTACCTGTGGGTAAGTTCAGAATATCAGTGGAGCTGACCTGGCTTAAGGACAAAGGATGTCTTCTACTTTGGTGCACCACAAAATCCCAGAAGAAACAAAGGAAATTCCCTCACCAGCTTCATGCTAAAAAGGAATCACATCTCAGGGTGCCAGAGAAGAGCAGGTGACATCTAAAAGAAATTAATTATTCCCATTATTAGTGTGCAGAAAAATAAATATTTCTGTAGATCTTTGCAAGACATGTACAAAGACACTCAGGATGTGTTTGCATTGTCAGTCATAGAAAGCCTCCTCCACCCCAACTACCAAAACTGAAGTGAAAATTCCCACAAAATATTCAGAGGAATGTAATTATGACCAGGAAGAAAGAAAAAAATAAAATTTTTTAAAAAAGAAGAAAGAATATTATTAGTCTCCAGATTATTTTATACTAGGACAGGGATTCCCTTTAACTCTGGAAGCTTCAAACATCAGCTAGGAAACAAGCAAATTGATATAACAACTGCAAGCCAGTCATCTTGTATTTAAAGGATGAAACACTTGACATTCTTTTTGCTCAGAGCCATTTACTACCCAGAAGAGCTAGAAGAGCTAGCAGCATTGCACACCACCAGCCAGTGCCATAATGAACCTGGAAAAGGAAATAAAATCACCCAATGGCTGGCTGAAACCAGGGACATTTATCTATTTTACATAAAAATTAAGAACAGGAACCTCTTATAGCAACAGCTCTGAGCTGAAATGCCTTCAACATCATCTTTTTTCCTAGCTACTTCTGACTTTTGCTTTGCACTGTTCCTTGATAAACTCCTTGTTGCTTCCAGACATTTTAATAACCAAATATTACTGAACATGCTTTCTCTAAAATTGTGACAATAAATTCCCAGTTTAATCTATTATACAGTTTATTTTTGCTGCAGGAACATACATTCCTTTCATTTCTCTCCCAAGTCACACCTTTATAAATTTCTCTTTCTCTCCTTCAGAGGAGCTTAACCACCCACAGGTTATATTTTTCCTGCAGGAGCTGCTGTTCTGCTGCTTGTTCAGCTGTGATTGATTCAAGCTAAACAGAGACTGTTTTTTCTTTCAAGGAGATTTTAGGTAGCAGCAGAGTCAGAGTGGATGGCTGACCCTATAGACTTTGGACTGCTTTTCACACAGCATAAGAAGTGGAAAGTCAGGAGGCTTTGCCAGGGTCTGGAGGGCTGCTTCCTCTCCAGTTAGTTCCCTAATGATCTGTGAAGATACAACAACTGGGACTCACAGCAATACTGCTGAAGAGCAGAACTTTTCCTTATGACTTGGCAGGGCTGGTTTAAACACCAGATGGATCAAAAATAATAATAATTGGAAGAAAAGCTGTATAATCTTCCACTGGTCCCCCCACAATCTTTTTGCCATCTATTCCACACCTACGCTTTGCCAGTCACGTGCTGAACGCTGCTCTCCGTAGGGTTCTGGAGCACAAAGTGCTTCCCAGTAATTTGCTCTGACATGATCCTTAGAATCACAACTGAGCTGGAATTATATTTCAGGATCATCTAGTCCAACCCCCCCTGCAGTGTGCAGGGACATCCTCAACTAGATGAGGTTAGTCAGAACCCCACCAAGCCTGATCTTGAATGACTCCAGGCATGGGGCCTCCACCAACTCCCTGGGAAGGGAGGAGCCTTCACTTGCTGTAGGTTGAGAGAGAGTGGTTTTCAGTGCGGTTATGCAGAGCCACTAATCTCAAATGTTACTGGTACAACACATGCAATGGGCTGCAAACCAGCAGTGGAAACCCTCATGCTACTGGGAACGTGGGCAGGTTCTGCAGTGCCCAGTCTCACTGTCACTACATCCACTTGGTAGATCCTCCAGCAAAGTTTTGCTCGCTTGAACCCAGAGGGGCAAAGCTACTCTGATTGTGTTTGTCTTAAACAGCAAATCCTCTTCCAACCTGTCTATTGTTATAAAAGTCACGTTTTCTGTACAGCTGACCTTTTATTTTCTCTGGTTTTCTGTCTGGCTTGACATGGAGAGAATGGCAGCCAGGACTTGGAGGATGGTGATGCAGCATCTCTGGGATGACCTGCACTGTGGCAATCCAGTACAGCCACTCTTTTCAGGCTCCTGACTATGGATCATGAGTACCTCTGGCAGAACTACACCAGTGGATGCTATGAGCAAAAGCTGAGAGAAGCCAGTGCAAACTGGCATATTAAATTGTTAAGTATCCTTTCCAAAAGCTCACAGATCAGCTTATTGTGGGACCAGGCTGCTGACTAACAGAAATTTATCAAAGCAGTGATTAAACACCCACAAACAAAACAAGCCACATGAATTTTCTTTTTCTTAATGGAAAATCTGTCCAAGCATCTACAGGCTTAAGTGTCACTTGAATGTTTCCCACCAGGATTTATACTGATGAAGCTGCTCAAAGCCTGTGTGTCACTGCATAGAGTGTTGCAGCAACTCCCTCTCCTGAGAGTCCTCTAGCATGTCCATGCCCAAAGGAGAGTACCTCTGCAGAGCACTAGTGTAAAGAGAGCACATCCAGTTTCAGAAAGCATCTGCAGTAGACACCTGAAAGCCACAACCAGACAGGCTCTATGGGGTGGTGGATCAGTAAGTGGGTACATGGCTGTTGTTCATTTTGGGAACCAACCATGTTGTTACTTGGTTGGTCTGTGTGCTGGCTGCACCTCCCAGGCTGTGAAGGAGGTGATTCCAGGAAAACAGCAGTGTTACTGTCCTTTCTTGGAATCATAGAATCATTTATGTTGGAAAAGACCTTTAAGCTCATTGAGATCAACCATTAAGCTTGCACCACATGATTTAGCAGCCATGTCCCTCAGCACCACATCTCTCCAGCTTTGAAACCCCTCCAGGGGTGGGGACTCCACCCCTGCCCTGGGCAGCCTGGATCAGGCCTTGACAACCCTTTCAGGGAAGAAATTGTTCCTCATGTCCAACCTACACCTCCCCTGGCACAACTTGAGGCTGCTCCCTATGGTCCTGTCACTTGTTCCTTGGGAAGAGAGACCAACCCCCACCTGGCTCCAACCAAGTTAGAGAGCAGAAGCCAAGAAGATGGGGTTTTTTTGCTTCAGCCTACAAATTATAAACCTACAGTCTCTCCCAACCATACCTTTAAGTGCTTTGTTGTTTTTTTTTTAATTTAACACAACTTAGTTTTAAATTTCTCTTTGTCCCAACAACAGCAACAATCAGCTCCGAGCACTGCATGAAATATGACTTTTCTTAAAATGCACTACACTAGTTAAAAATCTTTATGTCTTAGGTGGTGCTTTTGGACAATACTATTCTGGTGTTTTCTTTGAGGATCATGATAAACATATTTTCTGATGTTTCCCCTAAGAAACTTTACATAGTGAAGCTCTTCCTTAGTGAGCACATCTGCTTATCAAGTAGCCCTGCAGCTTCTGTGCAGGAAATGAAGATCCACAGAAATTCTGTTTTTAATCTGGGCTGTGCAATAGAAGTTGAGCTGCTGGGATCTTGGACCATTCTTTCTATGCTTTCAGGCTCCAGCGTCACACACTGAAGGGTGATCCCCATTTCCACTGTCACATTATAATTTTCTAACCTATCATCTTCATTTTGTTTTCCAGACCAGAGGGTACCATGAGAACAGCAGCTTCTTTTACTTTCACAGTTGCCCACAGCATGACAGATTAGAGAGGAACAAATATATCCAAAGGCATTCGTACAGAAAAGTCAATTTTGCAAATGTACCAAATTCTGAGGTCCTTCTAAGTACCAACAGGGGTAAAAATCTTGGTTTCCAGCAGCCCTGGATGCACATCCAATGCCCTGAGCTATTTGTACACCAACAGTTCTGCAAATCAAGTCCTTTACTGGCTTTGCCTTGATGTCAAGTGCCTGACAACAAAAGGCTTCTTTCTGGGAAGAACAGTATGTTTTACTGGACACAGAGCCACACTTTTTTTTCCTCACTTCCATTTCAGTGAAAGCCTCTCACTAGCATCCAGGTTTCAGAGTTGGGTTTGATCCAGGTGGAATTTTCTACTGGGTTTGTTTTGTCTTCTAACTGGGTAACAAACCTCACCCCTTCCCCACCCCACCCCGCCACCCTTGGTATTTGGGTACCTTGTTGTACCCTAATAATCTCTTTTCTATCTCTTTTCCTGTCCTTGGAGCTGCTCAGCACCACAATCAGACACAAATCTGTCAGAACAAGGCTGCTCTTAGAGGCTAAAGGAGGCAATTCCATTTTCTTATATTAAAAGTCTGTCCCATCAAAAAAGGGCTTTTCTAAACCAGCCACTTTTCTCAACTCCAGACTGAAGGGAAAGCCCCTGTGCCCGAGTTTTTGTGTGCACAGCAGCTAAGAAAGTCGAGGGAGCCCCTGGCAGCCTTCAGAGCCAGCTCTGAGCCAGCACAGCCTGATGGCCAGAGACAGCCTGGATGCCCCAGCACTCCTGGGATCCTGCCCAGGGGGTTGCTGGGGCTGTCCCCACTGCGGGAATGCAGGATGCTCAGCTCTCCCATAGCCTGGAAAAAAAAAACCAGAGGGCTATCCTGGAAACCTCTGGGACAAGCCCATGACATCAGAGGAGCAACAAATCCTTCTTGCTGGAATATTTGCAACCACTCTCCTTTAGGCTACACCAGATGTAAACGAGCACAGGAATAACCTCTTGGTTTTGCATAAGACTGAAACCAGGCAGACAGAAACGTCATAGGATCACAGACTGGTTTGGGTTGGAAGGGACCTTTAAAGGTCATCTAGTCCAACCCCCTGCTGGGAGCAGGGAACAGCAAAACAGGCTTCTACAAAGGGGTTTAAGAACACTCCATATCCAACTTTCTAAAAGCCAAATTACATTTTTCTTTCTTGAAAATAACCACACACAAATAATCCATAGCTTGTCAAAAGAAGATGCAAAAGTTAAAATGGAATTACCATCAGGAAGCTGTTGTCAATAACACAACCATGTCATTACACCCTGACCACCAAGCTGTCAGTCACTGGAATGCAACCTTCAGCAACCAGCCCTTAAGTCTGGCAGAGATTGAGCTTCATGTTAGTCCACAAGGGTTTGGCATTCAGGCTGTGATGACAATTCCCTTTAAAATAAGTGTGGGCAGCTAGGACCTGGCGGTCGGAAGATATCGCGCTGTACGGGAAGATAGAGATAAGAACCCCCCTCCAGACAGCCAATAGCGGCCAGTCTGAGATTTAGCAGACACTTGTGACGTTGTAAACCCGGGCTATAAAAAGCCATGCCACGCGCTAATAAACGGCCATTTTTGCCACCCAGCATATAG
>WYEA01016603.1:12013-22234 GCA_033558465.1 Alcedo atthis | reverse complement strand
TGCTGCCATCCAGAGAGACCTGGACAGGCTGGAGAGCTGGGTGAAGGTGAACCTCATGAAGTTCAGTAAGGACAAGTACAGAGTCCTGCATCTGGGGAGGAATAACACCAGGCACCAGTACAGGATTAGGGTTGCCCTGCTGGAAAGCAGCACCATAGAGAAAGACCTTGGAGTCCTGGTGGGGAGCAAGTTCTCCAAGGGACAGCAATGGGCCCTTGTGGCCAGAAAGGCCAATGGCATCCTGGAGTGCATTAAGGAAACTGTGTCCAGCAAGTGCAGGGAGGTTTTTCTCCCTCTCTCCCCTGTGAAAGACTGAGAGAACTGGGGCTGTTTAGTCTTGAGAGGAGATTTATTAATGTCTACAAATAGCAGAAGGGTGAGAGCAAATGGAAAGGACCAATCTCTTTCTTCTAGTGCCCAGCAATAGGACAAGGAACAAGGGTTATAAACTTGAGTATAGAAGGTTCCACCTCAACATGAGGACATTTTTTACTGTGAGGGTGATAAAACTCTGGTATTACAGAATGTCAGGGGCTGGAAAGGACCTCAAAAGTTCATCTAGTCCAAGCCCCCTGCCAGAGCAGGATCACCTAGACCAGATCATATAGGAATGCATCCAGGAAGGTTTTTAATATCTCGAGAGGGAGACTCCACAACCCCCCTGGGCAGCCTGTTTCAGTGTCTGTCACCCTCACTGTGACAAAAATCCTCCTCATGTTTACATGAAACTTCCTATACTTCAGCTTCCACCCATTGCCCCTTGTCCTGCTATCAGGCATCACCAAGAAGAGTCTGGGTCCATCCTCCTGCCTCCACCCTTTATATATTTATAAACATTGATGAGATCCCCCCTCAGTCTCCTCCACGCTAAAGAGCCCCAGCTACCTCAGCCTTTCCTCATAAGAGAGATGCTCCTCTCCCTTCAGCATCTTTGTGGCTCTGCACTGGACTCTCTTAAGCAATTCTATGTCCCTCTTGAAATGAGGGGTCCAGGGTTGGACATAATACTCCAGAAGAGGCCTTACCAGGGCATAGTAGAGGGGCAGGAGAACCTCTCTCAACCTACTAGCCATAGCCCTTTTAATACACCCCAGAATGGCATTGGCCCTCTGGGTCACAAGAGCACACTGCTGGCTCATGGGCAGCCTCCCATCAACTAGGACCCCTAGATCATTTTCCCTTTGCTGCCTTCCAACAGATCAGTCCCCAACTTATACTGATACCTGGGGTTGTTCTTTCTGAGGTGCAAGACTCTACACTTGACCTTGTTGAATTTTATTAAATTTCTTCCTGCCCAACCCTCCAGCCTGTCCAAGTCTTGCTGGATGGCAGCACAGCCTTCTGATGTCTCAGTCACTCCACCCAGTTTGGTGTCACCAGCAAACTTGCTGACAGTGCCTCTGTTCCCTCATCTCCAGGTCATTGTTGAATATATTGAACAGAACTGGTCCCAGCATCTATCCCTGTGGGACCCCACTAGTTACAGGCCTCCAACTAGACCCCATCCCATTGATCACAACTCTCTGGCTTCTTTCCTTCAACCAGTTCCCAATCCATCTCACTACCTGATCATCCAGACCACACTGCCTCAGTTTATCCAGAAGGATGCTGTGGGAGACAGTGTCAAATGCCTTCCTGAAATCAAGATAAACCACATCCACTGCTCTACCATCACCTATCCACCTGGTTATGTCCTCATAAAAAGCTGTCAGGTTGGTGAAACTCTAAACTTAGCTTTTCCTGCAATAGATTTGAAGAAGCCCTTTTTGTTATCCTTGATCTCCCTTGCAAGGTTGAGTTCCAATGAAGCCTTAGTCTTCCTAGTTACCTCCATACATCCTCTCACAACAGTCCTATACTCCTCCCAGGAGGCCAGCCCCTCCTTCCATAATCTGTAGGCTTTCTTCTTCCACTTAAGTTTGCTTAGCAGTTTCTTACTTAACCAAGCAGGTCTCCTGGCTCCCTTTCTTGATTTCCTGCTTGCTGGGATGCACTGATCTTGAGCTTGGAAGAAGAGGTCCTTAAATGTTAACCAAGTATTCTGGGTCCCTCTGCCCTCTAGTGCTCTGTCCCACAAAATTTCACCTAGCAATTGCTTGAAAAAGCCAAGGTTGGCCCTCCTGAAATCCAGTGTTGTAGTCCTGCTTGATATCTTGTTCCTGCCAGACAAGATCTTGAGCTCCATCATCTTGTGATCACTAAGGCCAAGGCTGCCCTCAACCTTCACTGCTTCAACCAGACCCTCCTTATTGGTGAGGATAAGATCCAGCCCTGCTCCCCTCCTGGTTGGCTCCCTTCACCATTTTCATCAAGAAGTTCTCATCAATGCACTGGAGGAACCTCCTGGACTGTGGCTGGCTGGCTGGCTGAACAGCCCTTCCAGCAAATATCTGGATAGTTAAAATCCCCATGAGAACCAGGGCCTATGATTGCCTGGAGAAGGCCTTGTCAACTCCCTGATCCCGATCTGGTGGTCTGTAACAGACACACACAACTGTATCAGTCATGCCACCCTGTTGCTTAATTTGCACCCACAAGCTCTCAACTCACCCCTCATCCACCCCTGGTCAGAGCTGAAGATATTCCAGTTGCTCCCTCACATAAAGAGCAAATCCACAACCTCACCTTGATGACCTGTCTTTCCTGAAAAGGACACAGCCATCCATGGCCACATTCCAGTCATGGGAGCTGTCCCACCATGTCCCACCGCCTTGAGGGTGGTGATCAGTGGCACAGGCTCCCCAGGGAGGTGGTTGAGGCCCCATTCCTGGAGCTATTGCAGGGGAGGTTGGCCAAGGCTCTGAGCAGCCTGGGCTAGTTGAGGGTGTCCCTGCTCCCTGCAGGGGGCTGCACTAGGTGCCCTTTGAAGTCCCTTCTGGCCCTAAACATTCTATGATTCTATGATCTCTGTAATTGCTGCCAGGTCATATAACCCTGTGATTGCACATGGATTTCTAACTCCTCCTGTTTATTCCCCCTGCTGGCTGTGTGTATTGGTGTATAAACACTTCAGGGATAGAGTCAAGTATAAAGCTTTCAGCCTTGAAGGGGGGCAGACCCTCTGGTTATCTAAAATGCCAGTAGGCCCAGTTATCTCCCCTCCTCCCTTCATATCTAGTTTAAAGCCCTGTCAATGATTCCTGTTAACTCCTGCCCCAAAATTCTTGTCACCCTCTGAGACAAGTGCATCTCTCCAGCCAGCAGCAGGCCATGTGTCTTGCATAGCAGCCCATGATCAAAAAACCCAAAGCCGTGCCAGTAACGTGTCCTGGAGCCATGAATTGACCTGTTGCCTTTTTCTGTTGAGTTCCTCGTTCACAGTTGCTACTGAAGATGGAGGAGAACACAACTTGTGTTCCTGATCCACTAGTCACAGGCCTCCAGCCAGACTCTGCTCCACTGACCACAGCTCTCTGGGCTCTGTCCTTCAGCCACTTCCCAATCCACCTCACTGCACAATCACCCAATCCACACTTCTTAAGCTTGCACTTCCTGATACTCCTCAACCTCTTCATCCTTTAGCTCAGTCACTTGGCCTAGCAGATCAGCCACAGTCTGAGCAGATCATTCCCCTGCTCACATCTGACACAGGGGTTGTCTCCACCACCCACCATTGCCAGTGCCAGGCTCTGGCACTCTCCTCAGCCAGAGGTCTGAACGCCACCATGCTTGTGTGGCACCTCTGCCTGGGTGCCCACAGTTTTTCTAGCAGCAGCCTTCAGTCTGGGAGCAACCATGGCTGGGCTTCTACAACAACCAACACCTTGTAACTTGAGGTGGCAGTTGAGACAAGTGTCACTGGCCACTTACAGGGTTTGAGCTTCCCTTGTACACTGGCAGAGGCTCAGTGCCCTCCCTTATGTGCTGCAAGCAGCTGAAGCCCCCACAGAGGCACCCACAACCTCTGATTGCTCACCCTGTGCTTTGTGGGCAGGAACTCCCCAAGGCTTCTTATAGCCTGGTGGGCTGATCAGCAGTGGGTGGTGTCCCTCTGTAGATTAGTAGCTGGTTAGTAGATGGTTTAATTTTACCATGGGTGGTGCTGGCTCCACACAGGCTCTCTTGGCAGCCCACCCACCAATGAGCAGCCCCAGCACGGGCAAAGGGCTTCACCCGGCTTCAAAAAAGCCCTCAAAAGAGCTTTTTTCAATCCTTTTTGCCACAGATCCCTTCCCCAGTGCAGTCTTACCTTGCCCTGAAGCTGGTCACTGCAGAAATGGAACAGGCTGCCCAGAGAGGTTGTGGTGTCTCCTTCTCTAGAGAATTTCAAAACCCATTTGTATGTGTTCCTGTGTGACATGCCCTGGGTGATCCTACTTTGTCAGGGGGTTGAACTCAATGATCTCTAGAGGTCCCTTCCAACCACTAATGTTCCATGATTCTGTGAATTAAGGCTGTTATGAGTATCTTGTAGTTTCACACATGAGGACTTTCTGATTTAAATTGTCCATACTGGAGAATCTGCGGTCCCAGTGCTGGAGCTCAGAGGGGAGCCTCTGGGACATTGAAGTGATTGAACTCCTCCTCATGGCGACATAGCTGTGGGCTTAGAGGGTGAAATCTCTCCCACCGAGGTCAGGGATGATGTATGGAAGAGGCAGGTTATGGTGGAGGAAAGAGGGCAGTTTTCAGGGAGTGCTTTGTCTCTTCCTGGTGGGTTGTGGGTACCACAATTTTCCCTGTCTGGGGGCTCTGTAGTCATCCTGCTAACAGAGGGAAGCTGATGGTGGACAATGTCAGTGCTTTTGGGAAGGAGGTGTGTAGTCTCACTGATGAGGGATTTTTTATTTTTCAAGCTATCAGTTACCTGGATAGATTTGACACGTCTATCATGTATGTCAAAGGAGGGAACATGATAAAGCATCATTAGAATAAGGTCTGGATGACTGGGAGATCCATCACCAAACATATGTATCTTGTCCCTGTGTTGGTGTATTCAAATAACTCTGTTGTTGCAGACCTCTGAGATTCACTCTCCTTATGTTTACAGTGACTAAAAGGAGACATCTTATTTTACTTCTCCTGTGTTAAGCACAAATGAAGTGCTTCCCTTCTAAAAGCATTTTAAGATGAAAGAATTAACAAGCAGGAAACCAACCACCAGTTTGGAGCCTTGTAATGCATTTTATGCTTCCCCCAGGACCCTTTCTCTCTCATCCTATTTCTCCTGCTTCCCTTGTAGTTTATGGCCCTGAACTGGTAAGTCACATTCAGGCCTGCACCTCGCTCTGCTCATAAGTAATGGTGTGATTCCACAGAATAAATGTGTGCAATGAGCATGCCTTAGTAAAGCACACACCTGCTCCTCCCCCAGCCCCGATGCATTGCCTCCAGCCTTGGGAGCACTCAGCTTGTAGGTTTATTATTTATCTTGGTGAGCTGTGTTCAAACCCAAGAGCCTGATTTCCTGCCTCTGAGTAACTGCACCAAATCTGTGCAGAAGGACATGCGTTTCAGCAAAGTCTGGCATGAATAAGTTTGCAGATAAAAATAGAAATTACAGGGCAGGCTTCCTGGCAGAGCTGTAGTAACTTCTAATATAAGGTGGCTCTGCAGCAGTTCCCATGGCAAAGCTTCTTCTGGCACAGTGGAGAAGCTGTAGCATGTGCTAAAGGTAATATCAGACAACAGATTCCTTGTGAGAACCAACTCATGAGGTGCAAAGGCCAATACTGAGTTTTGATTTTTCCCTTGTCCCTAATACAAGATACACTGCCCTGGAGAAATGACTCCTTAGAGTTGTATTCCTCCATGCCTCAGTTTCCCCTCTGCACAGGGATCTGTGTGCTGTGGTGGATGCAGTTTAGCTGCATGCTTTTCTTTCTCTCTCTTGCAAGAGGAGGCTGCAGCACCTGGGCAGACCTGCAGACCTCAGCGCACTCCCCAGTGGGCCTGTTCTGTTCCATGGTTTTCCCCTGTGTTTTTATTCCACCTCCTCCACACACAGGTGTTTGTGCATTCCTCCACTTCCAAGCATTTTCTCAGCACTCCCAGCTATTCTGCCCTGGGTAGTGCTCTATGGCCTCACTTGCAATGAAGTGTTTCCTTCCTTGTCAGGCCAGACACATCTGTTGTAACTCTGTAAATCTCTTGCTTCATGGGAAGTTATTTCTCTGCTCATTTGGATTTATCTGATGTGAAAATCTGCTCCTCACCCCAACTTCCCCAGAGTACTTGTGCTAACAGTCATGACAATGGTTCATCACAACAGTGTGTGGCTCATTGCACCCCATTCTGGAGCATATGGTCTCCTGCCTTAATGCTGCCCCATGCAAAGCCTTCTGCATGAGGACCAGCTGTGAAAGGCTTAGTGGATCTCCCCAGGGTCACTCAAGTGTAATATCCATAAGGAAGAACACTAGAAAATTGTGTGGCAGGATAAGGCAGCAGGAGAGTAGCGATGGCTCTAAGGAGCGTTGCTGCAGCTCTCCTTGCCCAGGAGCAACAGGGCTGAAATGCAGCTGCCTCTGGGATGGAGGGTAACAGCAGGACAACATGAGGGTAGGGCTAAGGGAGAGAGGGCAAGGAAGAGATTCTGGCCACTACTGCTGGACTCAGTTGCGTGTCTGTACAAAACTGAAAGTGCTGTGATCTTTTCATCTTAGACACTCTGCTCCTGCATCAGCCTGAGCAACCTCCTGGTCTTGGACCCAATTCCTCTGGAGCTGAGGGAGCTGCCAGGTGGAAGATTTCTTGGGACTATTGCATAGACCACAGATCAGCCCACACCCTTCACCTGCAAGGGTGCTTTAACCCCTGTATCATCATGAGACTGAGTGTAAATGAGTGCTGTGGATGGAGAAAGGAGCAGACCCTGTTCCCCAGGGTGTGACTTTGGAGGGGAGGGAGGGAAGGTGAGTGCATACACCTGGTCAATTCATCCCAACCTTCCCCAGATGGAGAGTGGGCTTCCAGAGCAGCATGCACATTTATGTCTCTGAGGGTACCCTCTTCTCATGCTGCTGGGGTCCCCTCAACTTGATGGTTCTGCAAGAGGGTAGCACAAATCTGAGACTGCCCTGGTCTCTCTGAGCTTCATCCTGCCACCTTTCCGGGGAGGAGGCAGGAAAACAGGAGGGGTAATCTTTACTTCAAGGCAGAGTTCAGCAAAAACAAACAATCCAGTTTTGAGGCAAATGGGTTGCTTAGGGTAGGCTGCCATTAGTTTTTTATTCTGCCCTCTCCCTGCTTAAGTAAATTTTGGCTAGCTGTAGAAAGGAACTCGTCCTCAGGGCTTTTTATGTGGTGAAGTTGCTGTATCAGGCTTGGTTGTAGCTCTTGTATCAGCATGTCTGTGGTGTGGAAGTGAGTATCCTCAGAATGTTGTGGGTGCCAGGGGCAAGGGGGTGGGGGAAAGATCTGTTGGGGAGAGGGTGCAGATATTAGAGATTAGGGGTGTGGGTAAAGAGAGCCCTTTACTTGGGATGGGAACCTTCCACACCTTTGCTCTCCCATTCCCCTGGTTTCTGTCCTTTCCCAAAAGAACTGCTGGAGAGGCCCAGGACTGTTGCTTTCCCAGTGCAAACAGGGGCTTTGCTGGGTAAGCACAAAATCTTCCTGTAGGGAGTCTATCACTCGGTGTTGCGTTCTTTGTCCATCATTTGATGCTGTCTCTGCTGAATATAGAGGAAAGACAGAATGGATATGTGCTTGTGGCTGCCTGTGAGCCCTTGTCACTCAGATCCATCCCCAGGGCAGCTGAGCTCCCCAGAGCCCCTGCCACAGGGAGTGGCTGGTGGGTAAGAGCAGAGTGCAGCCCTAGAAGAGTGCACTGTCCATAGGGTACATTGTGATACTGTTAGACATAAAGCATGCTATTGGATGAGTGTTCCTTGATTTGCTATGATAATGGCTTTAGGGTGAGGTGTGATGGGTGCACTCCTCCTGTTTGAACTAACTGAACTTCAATCAAGGCAGGTGCAGACCTAACTGAAGTAAATCCTATTGTGTGAGGCTATCAATGAGAACTCAGCACCAAACCCCCTAGAAAACAGAACAGTTTGTCTGAAGGCTGGGCTGATAAGTAGCCAAAACTGCATTAACACAACAAAATCTGATGACAAATCAACCACTTCACCCTATAAATAGCTGCAGCCATCATGGCTTGTTGATCTCTCCCTGTTTAGCAGCTGCCTGCACAGCAGTGGTCTCTCCTTGTAGTAAGAATGCCTCTCAAGGTTGTCTCTTGAGGCTGAGAGATCAGCTGAGAGGTCTGACACCAGACATCAGTGGCTTGGTAAGTCACATTTTTTGCATGCATCTAACAGTTTAAGATACATATATGTGTCTTAAAGTGCTAAGTTTTTTATCTCATGATAATTTTAAGTGTAGTAAACGGTATTGACAACCAATCCATCTGCACTCACTGAATATTTTACATACTTACATTTAGTGATTAGAATTCGATCAACTAACTGCAAGCTCAGATCTGTTTTAGTGATCTCTGACTGGCATCACTGAGTCTCCTGGCATTCATTGAGTTGAAGGTGCATTGTGGGGTTCTAAGTAATCTTTTCTCCTGTTCCGCTCTGTTTTTTCCCTTGTTGGGATCTTCAGTTGGTTCATTTCAGCTTCCATCCAGGATGGGTTGGATTTGTGTTTTAGGGTTAATTTTAGCTACCCAGTCCCATCCCAACTGAGAGGGGACACCAAGTTTGCCAACACTAAACCAGTGCAGGAGCTGGCATAACTACCTGGTGTCTTCAAGAGCTGGAATAATAATAGGAGGGATGTGATGTCAGATGGAGAGGCACTTACAGATGCAAGGTGATGGAGGTAGAGATGCTGTGGTTGCTGTGATTTGCAGCTGTGTTAGGACATGTGGTGATGGTGCAGACCTCAAAAAAGAACCCAAACCACCTGGGTGTCACATCCCTACCCAGAGGTGTCCCAGGCAGACTGGGCCTGCTGCAAGCCTGCAGTGCTTTAGTACTGCTGCACCTATAATGTGGCTGCATCCAAGCTCATTACAGAAAAACAAATTTGATTCCATTAAAGTGAACAGACTTTGAGTCCCTGAGTTCTTTTGGTGGCTTTGAAGACTTGCACCTAGATATTCAGTTCAAAAAAGTGCTGCTATGCTGGGACTTAAAAGTGTCACCTAAGGGATGGTAATGAAATATCTATGGAGGAAACCAGACTTTAAATAGCTGCAAAGATAACAAAGATAGCTGGGAGCCCTGTTACCCAGAGATCAGCACCGAATTAGAGGAAAGGCTATTTTCAGAAAGCTAGTCATACTAACAGAATAGTTGGCCCCCTGCATCATCTCTTCCAGAGTGGAGAAAAACAGCCGAACAAATGGATATAAGCAGGTGATTTGCAGTTCAGAAACTTGCATTCTGGTGATTTTTGTTTTACTTTTTACTTCTGAGCTCTGAAGGGATTTGGATGGTTGACTCTTTCCAGCCTGTTTGCCTTGGCAAGAAGACTTTAGCTTCTCAGCACTGAATAAGATAACTTTGCAAGCGTAAGTGTTTCATCCAGTTTGGATGTAGAGCTGATTTATTACTCAATAGAAACACCAAGGAGCTGAAAATTGGATGAGATTTGTATTCAGGGCCAGTTCTGTCTGTCTGGGATAAATTTTGTTCAAGGCGTCACCTTTGACTGTATTCTTCCCTTCCCCTCACTTCCAGAACAATAATATCAAAGGGTTTTACAGTGACTTCTGCCTCTGCATGGTGGGCATGGCCAACAGAGGGATCCTCACTGCTGCCCCATCCATTGTCTTCTCCCCGCTCACACAGGATTAGCCAGCACAGATATAATTTCTTCATTCCTACTGAACAGGTGGGAAATCTTGCACTTACTGTTTTTGGGAAAAAAAAAAAAAAAAAAAAGGAGTCTGTTAATTCACAAAACTGAGGGGAGGAAAAAAAACCATAATTATGAGGACTCAACACCTATATCAGGAATGTTCTTTGAGATTAGCTGTCGGCTCAGATGGCAATTAGAGCTGGTTAAATAGGAAGCTGCCACTTAGCTTTGACTATGTAGGGGCTGTTTTCAATCTCCAAGTCAGAATCCAGTCCATGAAGGGAGAAGCGTAAATATGTGTAAAAGCGTGGAGGATTAAGCATGAGCTGCCTTTCCTATGCTGGGAGAAAGGCCTGTGGACAGGGTGGCTGGAATCACAGAATCCCAGAATGTCAGGGGTTGGAAGGGAGCTAGAAGATCATCTAGTCCAACCCCCCTGCCTGAGCAGGGGCACCTAGACCA
>WYEA01016602.1:9080-19703 GCA_033558465.1 Alcedo atthis | reverse complement strand
ACTCTGCTACTAAATATGAGCTTTCCTATTTAAAAAGAAGAAAGAAAAATATGTTTTCTATCCACTTTTTACTAAGTTAATCTTAACAATTTGTGAAAGTCATTACTCTGAGTCCTTAGACTATTACTGCTGTTGAAAAAGCAATTACATTGGAAGACCAGCTAAAAACTGCAGTGCTAGTTTTTCTGTTTACTAGGGGCAGAAATGGTCTCTTGCTGCCTTTTGTAAACATGTTAGACTCTGCAGATAAGAACAGAAGTAATCCAATTAATTGGATTCTCGATTTTGCTATTAAATAACAATCTTATTCTCTTTATAATTTGTTGCTGCAACAATATATATTCTTAAAAATTAATTTGTCAGCCATCTCTCCTCCAGGTGTGAGATTCATTTCAGCTCTTTGGGATTTGAGTGCAGATTCAGTGAAGCAATTGGACAAATTCAGCAGTGTGGCAAAGAGACCAAGTCCTGCAGTGGAGAAGGATCTAGTAGAGATCTTCAGTGGGAGATCCAGGTGGCTTTTGTTACCCTGCCCCTCCAGAACTGCAACGCTGCTTAAAAGCCTTGTGATGTGCAGGTAAAAGTGGAATTGGGATGATCAGTCAGGTCAGGGGCTACACACCTTACTGTAAGAATGGGTTTCATTGCAGTTCTCTTCATGCACTCAAGCTGCAGGTTCAGTTTCAGCTGTATAACCTTCTGTCTTTGGCCCTGGGCTGCAGTCACTCACAAACAGCTCGAAGCTAATGTGCTGAAGTGATGATATTGTGTCCTGGAAGCTGTTCTGCTGTCCCTCATTTAAGTGCAAAAGCAGCATTTGCTGGTTGGAAGGCTTAGCCTTTTAAAGGGCAAAAGTATTCCTCGTGAAACTTGGCAGCACAAGAAATCATGTGGTCCAGGGAGTTTGAGGCACACTTGGAGTTCAGACGACACGGTTAAGTAAACAGTACATAAATCTGAGTTTGGAAGCTCTGCTTTGGGCATTGCAAAATAAATGTTAGGTAGGTACATCAGTCATAGATTTTGTTGACCAGAATCCTCAAACAGAAGAGTGGTCTGGCCTCGTTTTCTTCCACAACATTAACCCAGCCTTGAGCTGGCTGTGTTATGTCCCTGTAAAGCACAGTGGCCTCCTCTGGGGGTGGCTTTAATGCAGCACTTAATGAATATTTTCTATTTGGGTTACATTTTGTTGCCTTTTAGACACTGCAGTGTAGTAAGAACTAGGCTTCATTTCTTTAGCATATTGGTAAAAGATGTGTGCATGTGTCTTCTACCTCTGTTTAATCCAGTTTGCCAGGTAAACTTGGGGTCATACTCAGACCTGACTTAGTGCTTGTAGTTTCAACAGCACTCTGCCTGTTCCCATGAAGGGCAGCATTTACTCAGTACCAACTCTGGGATGTGTCACTGCAAATCTGCCAGTGACTAAAAAGATGACTCTTCCAAAATGTGTGATTTTCCTTGATTTATTTTTGATACCAGGTGATGGATTAGTCAGACAGATGCAGGAATTCCTCCTGGTTCCTCTTGTTAGTCCCTGCCTAGCAGCTGTTTAAATGACAGTGTTGTTTGTATATGGCACCATAAATTTTAAGTCTGTCTGAAGTTCATCTAGGTGCCTGTGCTTTAGCACATGAAAAAAAAAAATCACATTAACTGAATGAGTGAAGAATCTGATGATTCATTTTATGTGTCCATACATGACAGCATTTATTAATTTGGTGGCCACTTGTCTCACTTGAAATCAAATAGGAAAAGCTCATTCAGCCCTACAAATAGGACTATGCATCTGCATGCCTGTTATCAGATTAATCAAAGTAAAAGCAGTGAATTAACTTTGGTTACAAAGGCTGTTGAGTTGCTTGACAATAATGTTACATAGACAGAAGGAACTAGAAATTTTTGGTCAAATGTTAGAATACTTTTGAATTTTGTTTTCAGGATTATCAAGAAACTTAGTAAAATAGTGGGCTTGAAAGCTTTTTTTTTTGAGTAGTTTGTAATGCTGAGCTTTAGCCCCATGACTAACTATAGCCTTAAGCATCTTTGATCTCAGTTTGTCTAAATGGTAATTCTGATAAATTTAACGTGAACCAAAGGTACAGTGGGATGGAAACTTTCCTTGGAGGTCACTAAGAAGATAAATAGATTGATTTGTTTTTTGGTGGTGGGTATTTTTGTGTTTTGGATTGGTTTTGGTTGTTTGTTTTGGTTGCTTTTTTTTTTTAATTGGACAGGGCTAACATGAAATTGCCTTTGTTTCAGAGAAGTATAACTACTGTCTTTTCTTGCCAAACAGCAGTGTCCTTGAAGTAGGAGTGAGAATTCTGGTTGCCAGGAGCAGGGACTGACCTGGCAACTCTTGTGGTGCTGTAGGTTATCAGATGACATCCATAGTTCCAAAGTACCATGTCCAGCCTGTTCAACCCCATTTTTAATTTTTAAGAAAAAAGGAATGTCAGAAGGAGGAAGAAAGTTCATCTTGCTGTGAAAAACTTGACATGCAATAATTCTCTCTTGATTTTATTTTCATTGGAACATATGTTTCATACTTGATAGCCAGCTCTTTCCCTAAATCTCTGCTTCCCACAGTAGTTCAAGTAGAAAAAATTAGTATGCATATAGTGAAGGAAACAGGTGGGGTTGGAATAAAACCTTGGCACAGTTGGCCACACATAATACATCCTTAAGAACAAAAAACAGGAGAAAATTAATTTTCCTGAAGAGTGGCCAATAAACCATGGGCAGAGGGGACTGAGGGATTTAGAAAAAGCTTAAATTGCTTTAATGTCATTTTTTGGTGGGAAGAAGAAATGAATTTGAATGAGAAATTGATCATACACAATTTGATCCTCTTACAGAAGTATTGCCATTGATTTCCAAAGGAATGTGATACAGCCACATTGTGTGCCTGTGACTGGGCTTTGCTGTTGGTCTAGACTAACTCACTGCCACCCAGAGAAACAAACCCCAACCAAAATAACCTCACTACAAACAAACAGAGTCTACTTGACTGCACAGAGACTAAATAAACTTTTTAATCTGTAATATATATGTTATGCCAGAGTTGTGGGGACTGAGGAGAAATTTTCCTTGAATTCAGTCCTCAGACTAGCTGCACACTTCCCAAGCAGCCCAGTAGTGAAAACAGTTAAGTCATTTTCTTACAATCACATGGTTACATGAAGCTGAGGCTTTTTGATTTGTTTTGAGCTCTGAGGAATATAATGTGAAAAGCTATTCATGTTCTAGCTGGCCAGAGACTGCAGTCAGTTTAATAAGACACAGCTAAGTTTACCATGATTAAGTGCTGCTTCATGCATGAAATAGATGCTGTGGTCCTGTGCTGGTGATGGATGATTTATTACCTTTAAAACTGTAGAAGCAACACACAGAATTAATTTTCAGTGGATTGTTCATGTTCTCACTTGTTTGTGCTCAACTGGAATCTTACATGATCAATAAACATTAAAAAAAGAAGAAAGGAAGCTCAAAAATAAAATGAGACATTTAGAAACTACAGCTTTGACAACAATGCCTCCTTTTTCCCCATCAAATGTTTTACAAACCTAATCTAGCAGCAGTTCATGCTGCAAAAGATGTTTATAGCTCACTTCATTCTGGTTCCTTATCAAATTACTGGTTTTATTCTTTAAAGCTCTCAGGGAATTGACTGTGTCTAGATCATCCCTCTCTGCATGGTCCTCTGTTATCCTGGGCAGTTTCTGGCTTGATCTTGGCTGGCAGGCCTCAGTGTGAAACCCCAGGCAGTGTGAAGTGCCCACATCAGGATTTGCTCAATTTTCAGTTCTGAGTTATGTACCTGGTTTTACCCTTTAACTTTTGGGGAGAATAACCTGCTTAAGTGCAGAAATAGTAAAAACTAGGGAACTGAGAGAAAAGTCCACGTGGCAGAAGATGGAGAGAGGTGTTAGAGGCACAGTCCCTTCAAGAAACTTCCTGGCTGTGGTCTGATGGGAGCTCTGTGGAGGGCAAGCCTGCAAGGGCACAGAGTTTTTGGGGTTCTCCTCCTGCAGAGACTTGGGTTTGACTCTTGCATTGTGAATATCAGATGAGCTGATGATGTGCTTTAGGACTTGTTGGTGAGCAGCCCATGTTAGAGGGTCCTGCCAAAGAGTGGCCAGGCTCAATAACTGGGCAGCATCAGGCTTCAGATTGTACCTGTCTGCTGATGCAAGCTCAGCACCAACTGTGCTTCATAAATCCAGTGGATTCAGGCAACTGAGGAGGGTCTAGAATTGAGACAGTCTCACTGATGTCTAAATGTTGGTGACATTTTCAGGTGCTTAGTGGCTTTTGTCCTTGTCCTGCAGAGATCAGTTGAACTGATAACTCTTTGGAGGTTTTTTCATAATCCTCCTCCTTTATGCCTTGGCTCCTGTGCAGTTCAAGAGTGACAAAAGGGCTCTGAAGTGTCTTAAAACTCGATGTTTGATTTAATTCTTTATTTATTTTAAAAGAAAAGAAGCTGTACTTTTGCAAGCAAGGCTCTTCTCAACGTTTGTAAGCTGAGCAGGGTCAGTCTGGGTCATTACCTGGATTTTTAACCTCTGGAAAGAACACAGATGTCTTAGTGGTGGAAAAAAAATTATTCTTTAGAGTCAGTCAGAAATACTGTGAGGGGAAAGGTTGACATCTCAAGCTGAGATTCTTTCTACTTGTTATTTGAAGTCCCAAAGACCAAGAGCTTTAAAGTTTTCCTAAGGCTCTCTGCAAATGTCACTGGTGGAACGTGTCAGTGTTCTGCTCCTCACAGCACAGCCATGAATGCCCATCAGCTGAGAGTCCTCTATCAGCTTTGCCTTTCCTCTCTCATCACAGCACAGATTTACTCCCTTTACACCATCTTCTGTCTTATGTTGTCTCTCTGTCCCTCTCCCTATCATTTTCAGTGTTGTATTCTTGGAATATAATGTAATTAGAAGCAAAATGCCTGCTGAAGGTGGAAATGGTCCAGGACTATGTCAAGATGCTGTCATTCCCTATCTGGGTAAAAACTTCCTTCTCTGATCTATTTTCTCTTGGAAATGCTGTTTTCCTTATGTTTCTATACACATCTTCAGGAAATGTAATGCTAAAGAATTTTACAGTACATAAGGGCAGATGTCTGCCCTTGCTGGCTGGTGAAGGTGACTGTGCAATCCCCTCCAGTCCAATGCTCCTGAGAGCAGCTGTGGTGTCCTCTGACTCTAAGCTGCTTCCACCTGATGGCTGCACATTACAGATTAAGCCCTGCAGTGCAACAAGCTGGTGAATACTCTGGTAGAAATGAATCATGGTTATTTCTACATCTCCCTGCTTTGTTATGTCATCTTGGATTTACCAGAATGATCAGTGTTTGGACTTTTGTGCTTGCATCTGGCTTGACTGTTTGATGAACAACTGTAGGTTGAAAAGAGACAGTTTTTCTAAAGGACTGTTGGCATCTTGGTCTTTACTCATGGAAAAAAAGTGAATTGATGTTGTGGTAGACACTGGTTTATTTTCAAGGACTAGGCTTTGTGCTCAGGGTAGTCATAAAACAATGATTATTCACTTCTGGAATGTGAAGTCATCAAACTTCTGTTATGGAAAAATCTTTTTGTATTAGAGAAATGTATCTTGGGTCAAAAATAGTTTTATTTGTCTTCCTCATCAGCCAAACCTCTGTGGGCTCTTTACTGCCTCTCAGGAGTGATGTTGACTTGGCTGTGCTGGTGCTGTCTGAACACAGCAGAGCAAACCTGGACAAATCTGAGACCTATTGAGTGTTTCCCCTGTTTCTTACAGATATTCTGCCCTGTCATTCAGGGCTCTTGAGGCACAAACTATTTCAGGACTGCTCACTGTTGGCTTTGCTCTCAGGGGTAGAATATGTTTTACTGTTTTCTTTAGCAAATACTGCTTCAGTTTCTCTGCTGTCTCCATGGTGACTCCTCACTTTCTTTATGACATAAGTGATCATAAATAATAAAACCTTCTATTATTATTATGAAGAATAATAGGGGAATTTTTGCATGATTGCAAGTCTCATTGTAAATGTAAAATATGGTTGCTAAAAGAAGAAACAGTAAAACTTGTTACTGTACTTTAGGCAGGATCTTGTAATCACTCTATCAAAGTCTAGATGGGTGGTGATTAAACCAGCTCACTTTTGCATCAGTGTTAGATGTGACAGATTGAAAAGAGGGCAGGTTGGGCTTAATTTTTATCTAAGACATGAAAGATGCTGTGTATTTCAGTACTGGTAAGAGTGTCCCTTTGGGCATTTAGCCAAACAAAAATGGTTTTGCCAGCCACGTGAGTAGCAAAAGGTGTGAAAAACCTTCAGCTGAGAACAGCTTAAGCAGCAAAAAAGTTAATTTCAAAAATGTTAATGTTTGCAACATAAATAAGTAGTGTAATGAAACTTCTGAAATGCTCAAAATGTTGTCAGAGAGCAAGGAATGAGAGATGATCTTGAAACAGGATAAAACCTCAGAACAGAAGAGAATGAAGGACCAACAGCCTGGTTTTCATATGCCTGTGAAAGCAGGGGAGGAGGGTAACTGGAGCTGTGCCTCACACCAGAGGAAATGCTGTGTAGGCACAGGTATAATTCCAGCTTCTGGTGCTGCCAATTCAGACAGCTTGAGCATTGCACTTCTACTTTGTGATCTCAATTAAATCTTGACAAGGTTCTCTCTCTCTCTCTCTCCTTAGATACTTGCAGGAGCTTTGTTTGCCTCCCAAGGCAGGATTTGAATTTGCTACCTACCTGAGGACATAGTGCACTTGGTGTCACGTGTCCCCTTTGCACTATATGGTTGAATTTATCAAGGAAAAGAACTTAGTAATGTAGGAATGAATGTCTGTTGTGCTGGAAGTCCAAAATAAACTTGGAAAAATTCCACTGGTGTGTAGTTTCATGTCCTCTGCACCAGCTGAGGCTGACACATGGTGTAGTGGAAGCTTTGGCTCTAGAGGGAGTAGAGATAGAGCTCTTGTATGTGAAGCACCCCAAAACTTTTGCCTGTCTAATGAATAAGGCACTTGATTTGATGGGCTTGCTTGGTTTTTTTTCTTGCATATCCTTTGCCTTAGAGAAATGAGAACAAACTCCTTTCCTATTGCTGAGCTTTCCCAGGTGGGCAGTGTCAGCAGGAATCAGAAAAGCCTCTGAAGGGCAGAAGGATAGTGAAGAAAGTGAAGATACAGTTTATAGGCAGCCTTCCTTACACATAATGCAATGAGTGCTTAAAGCAGTGAGCAAATTTGGTGTCAAGTTTTGAGTTTCTGGTCCTGGAGCCAAGAAGAGGGGTGGAAGGCAGGAAGCACTGGGATGTGCTGAGGTGGTTTTTGTCCAGCTAGAATACATAAATAGTAGCTGTTCTGAAGGTTGCAAACACCAAAGCTTTAATCTGCTGGTTGAAATTCATATCAGGTCTGCTCTGACTTATGCTGAATGTGCAGAAACTGGAAAGGTCAGTGTTCAGAAGTCAAATTCTTATGTGGAGTATCAGTCTGGGGGTTCACTGATGGAAAGACTTTCAGTCACAGTAAACTGGCAATTGCTGCAGTGTCAGATGCTGAATGCCAGTCTAGAACTAAGCTGGGGTGATGTGCTGGGTGTCATGTCAGGAGGGATAGATCAGAGGGAGAGTTGCAGTGCAAATAGACTTGGTGCTGACACTATTTTTGGAATCTTTTTACTTACCTAGGCAGCATCTTGATGAAATCAAGTAAGACTGAATATGTTTAAGGTTTTGGAGTGGAAAGGGAATAATGCTGATTCTTTTTAGGAGGCCAGTTGTTACCTCACAGCCATTTCTTCACTTCTTGCTGTGCTAAGTGGGTCTTAGATATCTTAGTAACAGCTAGAAAATGGAGATTTTTGTTGGTTACTTTGTTTACTTGCTGCTTTCTCTTTTATTTGCAAAAGAAATTTTAACAAATGCAAAGACACTGTAATGAGGAGGGAAGAAAATGATTCCTGATTGAAAAGCTCTGAAAATTAGGTCTCTCATTCCCCTTAGCAGTAGTAAGAGAAGGACCTTGTGAATGTGACCTCATGCAGCCATAGGGAATGGGGACCAGTTTGTGTTGGTGATCCAAGTCACCAAATAAAAGTTAAGTCTTAAGGTCTGAGACACCAAATCCTTAGCTCCTGTGAGGTGGTGTAGTGCAGCAGGCTTCTCCTGACTGAAAATGTGGCTTAGATTTTCAGATCTTCAGGCCATCTCATGCATCAAGCTTTTGCTTCCCAGTTGTTGGCTGCTTGTTGTGAAAGCACAGAGAGTGCTGGTGTTCCAGCTGAGGAGAGTGGCATTCCCCCCCTGCTTACCTAGGCTTGACCAAAGCCTGCCACCTGAAAACCAGGTATTTATAGCATGTGCACCTATGCAAAAAGCTCTGCTCTTGGATTTGGGACACTGGAGTGCTGAATGTATTTAACACCAGTGGAAAACCTTACCCTGTGCTTGCTAATTTTACTTATCCTGTGCTAGGCTCTTACCACATGGCACTTATTTCTGCCTGTAGGTAACTACTGCCACATGTCTGTAGGTTCCTAAACAAGAAGAATAAAAGGACTTTGAGTCAAGTGATAAGAGGTTACATTGACACAGTATAGGAGTGGAAATGTAATGTTAGACTGCTGCTATGCTTTCAAATGCCCTTCCACTAAGTAAGAAAAGCTGTCTTTAAATAAATGGTTGGGACATGAAGAGAGAGTGACATTTGAAAGAGAACAAAGGGAGCCTCTGCAGAATTCACAACCAGGATGTGAGTACAGGAAGAAAACCCAAGTAAAGTAGCAATTGAACAGAAATTTTCCCCAGAGGAAGTCTGAAGTATTTGTCCTTCTGTCACTTTTTTAGAAAAAGATTCAGATGTCTTTGGGAGTAAAAGCAAATTATGGAGAATGTTTGCTTAAGACACAAGTCAAGCTTGAAAAAACAAACTTCCTCAAGATCATCTTACTTGAATATCATGAATTTGTTCAATTCCACTAGAATTTGATGTGAAGTCATTTTATTGCTTGAACATTTTTCTGGTTTTAAGATATTCTGTCTTCTTGTCTGTCTTGCTAGTGCTAGCAACCCTCTTCCATTTTTATAGAATTCTTTCTTTGTGGTCCCAATATTAGCCCAGCTAGTAGGGCAGCACAGCATTGCTTTAATAGAGATGTGGAATAACTGAGGCACTTCTCCCAGTGATAAAGTGATGGCCTTGCCAATACTGGTATTGAACCCAGGCACTGCAGCTGACAGGGGGTCCTGCCTGGGTACAGCACTGGTTAGGAAAGCAAAGATGCTGGGTCATATGGGGTCATGAAAGCTACAGGGAAGGTGCTATTACATGTATATTTGGTATAAGCTGTAGTGTAATTAGTAAGTTAATTTTGGTTGTCTCTGTCTTGGGGACAAAAAAGAAGTAATTGCTGAAGGGCAATTGGAAAATACTTTAATCTCTGAGCAAAAGAGAACAAAGAGGTTGAAAATATAGACATGATGAGTAACTGTAGAAGACAGATTGCAGCTTTATTTTACTTCTAGAAAAATATAGCTGATACTCTATGAAATACAATAGCAGGAAATTCAAACTCAGTGAAAGGGTTTAAATATCTAAAAAGGTGGTTGATACTTAAAAGGTATTTAATTTTTTTTAAAGTCTGAAATGTGTATACTGGATATGTTCAGGGTCACAGTTGATGGAACAAACTGTGTGCCACAAAAATGACATTTGAATGTTTACTCCTGCCTACCAAAGAACAGGTTGTATTCCCTACAAAGAATCATAGAATCACTCAGGTTGGAAAACACCCTTGGGATCATCAAGTCCCTTGAATCCCCTTTCCCATCAATTCACCCACTTACCTTCCCCTCCCCTATCTGCTCACTAACTTTGGTCTGTTTTATTTACTGCGAAGTGAATTAATTTAAGAAGATTAAACAAAAAGGGACTAAGTAAATGATTTTTGACTTGCAGTTTCCTTTAGGTGTGGAACTGGGTCATTGGAGGGAATTTGAATTCTTGGATAGAAACATGCACAAGGTTGATGTTTGCTTTCCTTTCTCATTTTGCTACAAGTGTAATAAAGGGCAGGTAATGGGTGAGGATGGTTCTGTTTTCAGCTTGATAAAATCTGCATGGAAAGCACTGTTCAAGTCTTTTAAATTACAGACCTGCCACATTCTAAACAAACTCAACAGAACACAAGAAGCTCTTAGACATTTTTATCTCTTTGATTTTACAATGCACAATATCCTGCCTTTTATTAAACCACCTAAGGGACTGGCAGTGAAGTCCCTTACTGTTCCCAGGGGCCTGTTCCATCACACATTTGAGTTCTCATTTTTACTAAAGCCAGTATCTCTCATCTAGGAATGATGTCAGATGCACAGATGCCTGCAGGGAGATGAGGGGCTGCTGTCTTGGGACTGACAGGATATTCATGGTGTGGGGGGACAGCCACTTTCAGGTGAATCTCAAAAGATTCACTTTCCTCATTGTCCACTGAGTGGGATGAGACACCCCTTTGCTGCCTTTTGAGGGGTAAGGTGAGAGACCTGGACAAACTGGAGAGCTGGGCAGGGAGAAATTTAATGCAATTTAACAAGAGCAAGTGTAAGGTGCTGC
>WYEA01016601.1:95301-123851 GCA_033558465.1 Alcedo atthis | reverse complement strand
TGGAATGGGGTTTGCTTTCACATATTTACTGGGGAATTGTTGATACCAAGGTTAACCATACCATGAAAATGCTTTTATTCTTCTACAGAAATAGTGTAGAGGAAAGACTCCATTCTCTCTACATTCCTGAAGAGATCATCACAGTCTTAGAAGCTTTATTATATGGTGTAATATAGAAGAATAGGACAAAAGTCAACATAGGAAACTGTTATGCTTGAGCTAGAGGAAATCAATATGAAGCCTGACATTTTTGTCTTATGTTTGCAATATCTGTGCACACAAAATTGACCAAGGTTCAGAATATTTGAAGACAGTCCTGAAAAAATCGTATTTGAATAAAATCTACATTGCTATCTGAAATAACTATTGTGGCCTAGAAGCTTCTTTGAAAGTGAATTTAAGTGTTTGTTATTAAAGAAAATAAGTGTTCATTTGTATCTCTTTCAGAGGCTTCTAAGTGACAGTATTTTACTTTTAAAGTAAATGCAAAGGAATAAATTAAATAGTAAAGATTAATTAGCTGTAAATATTGAACAGAACTGAAACTGTGTGTTCAGTAGGTGCCTCCTCTGCTTCATCCTTCAATTGTCCATCTTCATATAATGCAAGTTAGAGACATTTTTATAAACCAGCTGATTTTTTAGGGATTTTTCCCTCCCTCTTCTCCAAATGCCATGTTGAAGGCAGCAAAAGCCAGTCCTGTACAGCCCTTTGTGCTGGGACCAGACCTGGTGCTCAGAGAGGACCCTTTTGTTCAGTCTAAGTTGAGAACATTGTTCCCAGCAAAGCCTGCTCTGCCTCTCCATGGAAGGACAATGCAGCATTAAGCTGATTACAGTAATGAGGCATCAAACAGAAATCTCTTTAGGCTGGGGAAGCAAATATGGAATAGTTGCTGTGCTGCCTGCACTGAGACATTAGTGGAGGATTTAAGGACTTTTTCAGTCTTACCTTTTGACAATGGAAGCAGTGGGTGGTTGAGAGGTGAAGAAACCCTCAGTTTTCTCTCCTTCCAGCCCATGATGCCAAGCAGACATGGACATCTCCATCTCTTACAGAGCTCCAAGTCTGAAATGAAAGCAGCAGCTGTCATGGCATTTTCTGCTGTTAAGTTTTGGGTTAGGGTTGCAGTCTTTGCTTTGTCTTTTACAGCTTTTTTATTGTAATGCACAATAATATTCCAACATAATGATGAATGTTGCCAAAATTCCAAATATAGACAAGTTTATGACTGTATTATGGGTCCTGATAATATTTTTTTTGTCCAGGTGTGCTTTAATCACTAGTAGTGCTTATGGCTGGCTATCATTTCCAACATGCTCAGCACTTAATTTGCTAATATATGAATTAGCAGAATATAAGTAGAATCATTAGCTTCATACGAAACGAGTAATTTTCCCCCTTGTTTAATCCTACCCTTTCTTCCAAAATGGTGAATCATATTTCATACTTGCTCTGTGTCTGCAGATTGTAGCTCGGAGTAAGCATTTCTGGTTTACCTTTTGTTTCTCAGCAGCAAGATCCCTGAAGCTCTAAATCCAGAGCAGAAACAGATTTACACATTTGTTTGGGTTGGTTTTTTCAAATCTTGCATCCTGCCTGCATGTCACTCCCTGGTTTTTGTTTGGTTGGGCCAGATTAACCCAAGTGAGAACTCTGCAAACTGATATTAACCTGTGCAAGAGGTTAATATGATTATGAATGAACATCTTAAAAAGCACCTGAATTTTCACTCTTATTAAATGAAATAAGTGATGTACAAAACATTATCTCTGTCGCTCATTTTTAGCAGATGACATTTAATCTGCTGGAGAGTGGTGCCCAGCCTCAGCAGAGTGTTAGTGGCAGTGGGTGCAAGCTCAGGTGTCGTGTGCCCGGCTGGTCCCTCTGCCTGCCCCTTGACTTGGTGTCTCAGCTGCAGGAGTCGCTGCCTCCCGAGCGCGGCTCCAGTCGTAGCAGCTCCTGACAGCTGCAAGCCAGCCTCTGGGCATCTTGCTAAATTTTCAGATGTAATTATACAGTAGACTTCCTTTAACAAATTCTGTGTTCCCAGCTATAATTATAACAGCTCCTCTCGCCTCCAGCCTGCTCCTTATCTTCCAGCCCACCTCCAAGTCTCCCACTGCTGGCTACTCTTACCCACCAGAGCTGATGGACCTAGAGGAGCAGAACTTGCCCTCCCTGGCCTCACAAGGATGGTTTTATCGGGGCAGAAGATCCATTTGGAGCAGAACTTGCCCTCCCTGTCCTCACAAGGATGGTTTTATCGGGGCAGAAGATCCATTTGGAGCAGAACTTGCCCTCCCTGTCCTCACAAGGATGGTTTTATTAGTGCAGATGCATTTGGAGCAGAACTTGCCCTCCCTGTCCTCACAAGGATGGTTTTATCAGAACAGAAGATCCGTTTCTTTTGAGCCACTAAACCAAAATGACACATCCCATAAAGCTGAAGATTGTTCTGAAATTCATAAGAGTTCTTGGTTATCACATCACTTTCATGTCTCAAATGATTTTCAATTGTTATAGGACATGAGGTGAGGAATTAAGAGCTCTCCATGAAATGGCTGAAGAAGCCAGCACAGGCAAAGTGGGACTTCTAAAAACACTTGTGTGTAGTGCAATTCAGGATATAATTTCTTTAGCAATACTATTTGTGTGTTAAGTTTTCATATACAAAGCTATTCTTGCATCTTTGAGGACACACACGTAACATGAAAATAAAAACAATTAGTGATGCATTTATTTTCTTACATGAAAAGCTGGGTCATTTTAACCAAAGAATGGGAAAAGAGGGAAAGTTACCCAAGGTTGTGCTCAGTCAGTGATGGTTGTGAATGTGGGGATTTGAAGTTAGGAAGGAAGGGAGAGCCCTCCTTTTTCTTCAGGGATGTTTTGTGTCGTGTCACTGTTGGTCTTGTGGATGACTGGCACAGCACACAGATGCAGACCTTGCTCTAGCAAGCTGGCAGGATGTGCAGAAGTTGTTTTCTGTGGTTTGTTTTGTAAGTTCAGAAAGGCAGCGTTGAGCTTGTAGCAGTAAGATTGCAAAGGTTGCCACCAGGAAATTAAGTGTTCTTTCATCATGTCTTCTGTACCAGGTGTACCTGAAGGGAATTAAATGTGTCGGTTCCAAAGGGAAATGAGGTCCTGAATTTTGCTTTTGTGAAGTATAAAGATGGAGGTGATTCCATCCAAAATCACCATTCTAGCCTTTTGGACCACAGGCTGCTTAAATGGGCTGGGGAAGAGATTAAATTATGACAAAGGAGACTGTCCCAAGTTGTCACACCAGTTTATTTTATGGAAATCCTTTTATCCTGAATGCCTGTGACTTTGGTATTTGGCACACTGGCCCGTGGGTGGCCCTTGAATGGCATTTAATAAACGTGTAACCACTTACATTTCATCACTCATCTGCTTTAGGTGTTGTTCTTCTATGTTGCAAGACAGAAAAATTTACTGTAAAATAAAAGTATAAAATGAGGACCGGGGCAAGCAGGGAGGATTATTTTTCATATGAGCCAAGCCCTCTTGCCCACCAACAGAGAATGAGGCCAGAAGCCAGAATGTTTATGCCACTCGATATTGTCTCTTTAAAATTCAATGTTTTATCTTTTACCTTTCAGTTTGTTTTATAGGTCACTTATTTTTTGGTATTTCAGTACAAGCTAAGAACAGAATGTTGCTGAATATGCTAAAATAGATGTATATTTTTTTTAAGGCTGGCATTTAAGCAGACAAAGAATCATGCTTAATGCTGCCGTGATAATAAATAGTGCTATAATTGATTGTTGATAGAAACCCTTAAAATACATCTTTATGGTTGAAATGTACTTTGGGTAAACAGTGTTCAGTTTGCCCATTAAAATAATCCACTGTATACTGTGGCTTCTTCCAGTATTAGGGAAGTGGGACTCCTCCAGCAGCAGTAATTGGTTGACACTGCTTGACCTTAATGCAAAGCTACAGTATTTAATGAACAAACGGAGGGAATAAAGTTTTGATAAATAAGGCAATTTTCATGAAACCTTTAGAAATATGCTTGAAGTCTTTTAGTGTTAGATTGACGGTTTCTCTTTTTGTGAAAAGAATAAGTGAATAATTTAAGGCTATATTTCATGTTTTCAGATCTTCATTCTGTCATATAAATAATAGACTGTGAAATGCAGCAGCTCCTGTATTCACAGCTTTAATAGACCTATACAAGTGGGTATCTTACTCAGCTTCTAGCATCTTAAAATGCTCTTTTGTGCCTCTGTAAACCTGAGAAGCACTGCAGAAGTGGGACATTCCTACACTCTTCAGGAACTAAATTCCATACTTACTCTGTTTTAAAACAAATTGTTCTTCCTAAAATACTTCCAGTACAGCTTGGTGTCAGGTTGAGGCTTTGTTAGTTTCTCATTCTGCCACAGTATTGTGATGGCCAGATGTCAGAAAAAGTAGTATGTGGCTACTCAAAATCCAGGTGTGATCTGAAGTTCATTTGCTTGCATGGAAGGACTGTGAAAAGCATTTGGGTTTAGATCCAGTATAGATCTTTAAATCTTGATGAGAAGAGAATAAAATGTATTTACTACAATAGTGGAGGTCATTGGTATGATCAGTTACATTTATTCTAAGCTATGCATTTTCTGTTTAACAGAACAGAGAACAGCAACATTAAGCTCGTTTATTTTCTTTATTTCCATGCCCTTTCCCTCCCCCTGCCCCAATAAGTGGGGATGTTTTTGTTTCAGGAAGAATTTATAGGACTAGTATGTTAAATATAATGCTCTTCCTAAGCAAACCAGTCGCTGAATGGATCCATCTGTGACTGAATTGACTTGTGATGATTATTAATAATGACTTGTGAATGTTGTTATTCATTATTACTTCATTACAAGACTATAGTCTCACTGTCTGAAGTCTTTTGCAACTATATGTGTTCACTGTTCTGTGCAGGTTTGGGTTTCAGGGGCAATGCAGGCAGTCTAGAAAGCAAGGATGGAAATAGGAAAAGGAGTAAAGATGCTGTGCTAATGGTGGTGTCTAAATGATGCTGATGCTTGCTTTTAAAATCTGAATTGACTGCTGATCTTTATTTAGTCAGAGTGGCTTTTTTTTGCTTAATTTGTTAACACCTATAGAAATTAGAGCAGTAGTTATGACAAATGGACTATGTAATTTGAAAATTGTATTTTCGTCACATGTTTTAGTCACCAAACCTAGTTGAAATCAATTGTCCAAACATTCACTTAACATATTAATAAGTAATACAGGAATACTCTGAGCTCTCTTGAATTAGATATATTACATCTTGTTACAAAATTTAATGCCAAGCTTAATAACTCAAAGTATGCTCTAGAATAAAAATACGTTTATATACTAGGATATTGCAAATAGGATGCTAATCCAAATAAAAAAAAATAAATACTGGTTTTCTTGTTTTGTTTTGTTTTTTTTTTTTTTTTAGGTGGAACTGCTTGTTATACTCACAGGTGGACAAATGTATTTGTATAAGAAATACCAAAGTTTTTTCCTTCAAAATGAGAGTGTTTCTTTCATAGTTTATTTCTAACTGCAATTTAATTTGTTTTAACAACAGTGGTCAGATTACAGGTTACATCTAAACATATCAACTTACTGAAATGTCTAAAATACAGGCTTTTAAGGAGTCCAGTGACAGGAGGAGGGTTTGAAAGTAATGCTGAGAACTGCCTGTGGATAAAAACTTCAGGTTGAGTAGTGAAGGAGTCTTAGCGATGCTCAAGTTGTCAGACTTCTTTCTCCACCATTATTGTCACTTCAAAATGAACAAATTGAGCTAAGTGGACTTGAGAAAAAAAAATACTAGTTGGGGTCACTTGGATGAGAAATATTTTCAGCATTTTTTCAGCAGTCTTCTTTCTTCTCCATCCAAAGGTCATCTCCAGAGTGGCACTAGGACTGCTCCTCCAGCTGCTGGGGACTGGGCTCTGCCCCAACACCACTGGACTTCTAGATGTGCAGAGAACATCCTCCCAGGCACAGCTGACTCCTCGGCCTGGAGCACCTGCCCCTCTGTGAGTTCATCTTCCCATGGCTTTTGGTTTGTTCTTCGTGACCGAGTTGGCCTCGTTTCCGTTGCTGTCATAACCGTGTGCTTAACATTATTATTTTTGAGCTGTGTTTGCTGTCACTGTCCAGCAAAAAGCCATGCTGTTTTACAGACACAGGTGAGCTGCTGTTCTCCCCACTTGACCCTGTCACACTTCAAAATACAGGTGAAAATACTGGCTTGCAGTGTTTGGGCTTAGAAGTGGCAGCCGACTCTGGGCAAGTGCTTTGCACAGTTGGTGGAGCACAGGCAGTGCCACGGGGAGCTGGTTTTGCTTCCTCACATCAGAGTTCCAGCTCCTGAATATATATATATATAAAAAACACCTCAATTTGCCATATTCCCTCTGTTCAGCTGGAAATGACCTGGCAAGTGTGCAGGTGATGCTCTTGAATTGGATAAAGGAGTTGGGAAGTTGAAATGCTGACAAGAGACTTATGAGGATTATATTGCTCTTCTTGTTCAAGGGATTAAAGGTCAGGAAATTGATTTTAATAGGAACATTTTTTTTGCTTTCCCTGACTGCATTTAGTTATTTTCCTTCCTACTACACTGGATAAATTAAAACCCTTTCTGGAGTGATATTGCAAGACATACATGTGGTTGTGGTTTTGTATGTATAGTTTCTGTACCTTTTAAGTGTAGTTAGTTCCTTCAGTGTTGCAGTGAAGTACAGAACACTATGCAGTACATTAGAGCCTATGCATCAGAACAATTTTCATGCCTCACTCAATTCTTAATGTAAATTAGTAGGAACATTGGTTATCCATTTGAGAAATTGAGTTGGTATAAAAATAAAAATGCACTTATGGTGTGTGGTGCTTTGTGTATCATCTTGGGAGTGTTTTCCTGTTTATCTGTCACTTGCATTAGAAAAAGCAGTCACTGGCTGCAGGTGACATTAAAAATTAAAGATTAACCTCAATTTCTTTACTGACCAGACGTGGGGCAGAAAGTTCTTCTGGATGTGTGCCTGAATTTTGGAAGTGTCAAAAAGAGTTGAGAAAGAGGCTTGTGCTTTTGGTGGCTTGTTCTTTTTTGTGTGTGCATGGGTGGTTATATGCTTTCAACATTTTCAAGTGTTTAGACTGCTTGTTACAGGTTATATCAAGATCATTTTTCATGGCATCCAGCTTTCTGTAATGAAAAAGTGACATGATAATGCTATAGTAAATAATTATAATGAACTCATTGTACTAGTCTGCATAATTTTGAGACTGTCTTTATTTTGTTACTTAGCAAAATTAATAAAAATGGTGCTTTTTTTATTACCAGAGAATAGATGTCTTTCAAAACCTACTTAAAATTGGTGTTGAAAAATTCTGTATCAGCTTTTGAATCTCGTTAGCTCAGTAATTTAATATGAGAGCAGATTTACCCATCATGGACCAGCCTGTGAGATCTCTGTGTATGAAGGCTTCAGGCAGAGTTATCTCAACCCCCTGGTGCCCCCTGTCCCTGCAGGTGTGGAGCCAGCTCTCAGGGCACTGAAGGTGACTGGCTCTGGGCAGCTCACCTGCCAGGTACCTCTGATTCCAGAGTAGCTGTTCTGCTTTGCCAGTGGTAGACCAGCCTGTGGGCAAGTCTTTGAATGCAAACTGGAGCCTGTGGCTGCTGCTTTTACTCCACCTTGTCTCTGGGTTTTCTTTGCCCTTGCAGTGATGTAGTGAGCATGTGACAGCAGATCTGCTGCTGCTTGCTGGCTGCTCTGTCAAAATGAGAAACTCAGGAAAGGACAAGTGGCTGCTCTGTGTGATTGGAGTGCCCAAATGCACCTCTGTTCTCTCTCCATCCCCCCTTGCTGAGTGATGAATCTCTTCTTCATTGGCCATTTTGTCTTTACAGCTCTTTACAGGACAAGAAAACAGACATTTCATTAAGGAATGACTATTTCATTAAGCAACAACTACTGCTTTAGAAACAACCATTGCATTTGACATTTTTGAGGAACCCTAGTATTTCAGATGCTTATAATTGTCTTAAAATTATAGATCTGTGTGTTTGCCTCACAGTCAGCTTGACACAGTTGTTTTGGACTGGTGTGCTGTAGATTTTTCAGATTCTGAATTAAATCATGTTAAGAATTCTTTAGTGGGAAAGGGATAATGCTCCTTTCATGTGTTTTACTTATTATTCCTAATTTGTTAAAGCTGTGTGGAAGACAAATAATTTCCCTGAAGACAAAATATTTGTAAACTCCAGTTACTTATTTTCCTATGTTTCCCTCTGCTTGAAAATATTCCAGTCTTCTCCAAGATTGGTTTCACTTAACACTTCCCAGTTTCTTGCATTTCAGATTCCTTTTTTTGTTTTGTGTTAACATAGTAGTGAATGTGGTCAAGTGTTTCAGTATGGGAATGATTTATAAGGAAACCAGAGTATTATATAGCTTTAAATATACTCCTTTGACTTAAGGAGTAATTAAATCCCATGTAATAGTTGATAATTGTTGGCTTGGAGCCTGGCTCTCAAGTCTTCATTTCATAAACTGGGCTATGAAACATCAGGAAACATGAACTGTATTTTTTCAGAGGCAGTAACTCAGATAATGAAATACTGCAGAAAGTGGTAGTAATTTGAAATGCAGCACTTTATGAGAAGAAATCTTTAAGTGATTAGATGCATTTTCTTACAGGCTCTGCCATAGGTTTATAATTTGTCAGTTACTTCCTTTAAGTTCCAATCAACTTCTGTATCATCCTGAAGAGCAGTGCCTGGTGCCCTGCAGTCATGTTACAGATGCATCTTCCCTTCAACACAGCAACCCCTGGTTTGTGGAGCAGGGAAACGTCCCATTTGTCCACAGCTTCCCTAAGCTGCAGCTAACTTGCAGAACACGAAGCTTCCAAGGGTGGAAGAACAGGTGCAGGATGGAGAGTTGCTTTGCAAATCACAAAGAGTCCAGTTCTGTCTGTTCACAAGGGCACCTAATGCCACCCCAGGCCATGCAGTGCCCAGGGCTGTGTTTTCAGCAGCTCTCATTTGTGTGCAATCGGAATCATTCAGGTTGGAAAAGCACCTTGGGATTTTAAGATAGATTTAGATGATATATAAGAAGGAAATTCTTTACCATAAAGTCCTGAGATACTGGAAGAGTTTTCCCAGGGAAGCTGTGGGTGGCTGAGCCCTGAAGTGTTCCAGGTTGAGCAGCCTCATCTAACAAGACATGTCCCTCCTGCCATGGCTGAACTAGGTGATCTTTCCAAGTCCTTTCCAGACCAGTCTGTCATTGTAGTTGAGGACAGCAAGTTGCTTTCTTTCTGTACATCTCTGATATAGTTTCATTATATGGTGCCTCTTCTGTATCTTGTTGACCCTCAAAGTAGTGGCATTGCCCACACCTGGTCAGAAGACCATTCTTTGTGGGCTGTTTATTTTTCAGTAAGAGACAACTGCTAACTCTAGATGATTCTAAATGCTAATCAGAATTTGTTAAACAAGAATTTGTTGAAATTGTTCCTAAAGGATTAAGTGTCAGCCTTAAGTGTTTCTGCATGAAGAACACCACGGAGGGGAGAAGCTGTTAGGTTGCCAGGGGTGTATATTTAAAAACAAGTCTGTAATAACATTTTGGTGCATTTGAAGTGATCCTCTTACCATAGATGTGACTGTCACAGGCAGTTTGCTCTGCTCTGTTCAGAGCTGTGATAACGTTCCAGTAAAGTTTTAAGGGGAAAAACAAAATAATCCCCCAAAAATAGTCTGCAATTCCCTAGCAGGGGAATGGATGCTGTTTTGTGGCTGTCTTTGGCTCTCCTTCATTTCTTCCTCCCTGACAAACACTGGGGGACTTGGAGATCTTCTTGGAGGTCTTCTAGGACAGATTCTTAAGGAAGTTAACAGAATATTAGGTGCTTTTTACTCTGAAGTTGTGCTGATCTGAATGTCTGAACCTGTTGTGAACAGTACTGACAGGTATGAAGGGGGTGTGTGCAGCTGGAGTCCAGTGTCAGGGGCTGTATCTCCAAGCAGCAGCACCTCTTGGGGAGTGGGACTGGCCAGGATTTGTAATTGGATGGAAAACAGCAGAAAAAGCCAAATTAACGTGGCAGTGATTATCAACCAAATTTAAGACCCCCTGCACATTTGAGTGCTATTTATTTAGTGACCACATATATTAAGCATATAATTTTATACATTTAAGTTAATAGGAGCCACAGTGGTCAGAATTTATTCCTTACTATCAATGCTCTATTGTAGTTAAATAAATTAACTTGAGACTCTATAAAACTCAGAACTTCCTGATCAACTTTGTGTGGTTTTATGGAAGGTTGCATTGAGGGATGCACAGTACATGGCTCCATATTAAACATATTACAGTACCTGGCTCCATATTAAACATATTACAGTACATGGCTCCATATTAAACATATTACAGTACATGGCTCCATATTAAACATATTACAGTACCTGGCTCCATATTAAACACTTTCTTTGATAACATAATGTTTCTCTAGATCTGCACTCCTTAAAAGAGAATTAAGATCTTTCTTCCAACTTTTGCTGTTGTTTTCTTATGTGTCTGACCCTGTAGGGTCTTCTGTGATCATCTTTGGCTGCACTGGCATTGATTCTGGTACAACTGGTGGAGCTAGACTAGGAGAAATGGACAAATGTTCTGTGTTGTTTTTCAGGAGGGTGCGTGTGTTGCAATACTGAGGTCACATAAAAACACAGCTGGAGGGATTTCTGTCTTGGAACTTGCCTTATTTCTCATCCCTTGCCAGGGATCAGTTGAAAGAACTTTTCTAACTATCCAGACTTTGCCTCGATATATTAATCTAGATTACTGTCAAATCACAGAAATATACTCTATGGAGGGGTCTAAGCAGGAGCCCAGAAGCTGTCTCTGTTGGAGGGGAGAGAGGAGCAGGGAAGGCAGAAAATGCTGCTCTTTTTCAGCAGAATGCATTCTTCCCGTGAAATGCAACAAGAAGCAGATCAAGACACTCCTGCTTGGAGACATTTATACCATCTGACAGGAAAGGGATTTTAATGAATTTAAAATCCAGAAGCAACAGTATTTTCTTCCCAGAGTAAGTGGTAGGGAGACCTTAATTACACATTGCTCTTGAAAGCACAGGCTGTACTTCGTTTCTTCTTGGTCATTTAGACTTAGACTTTGGGAAGTAATTAACTTAAAGCAACTGCAGGAGTACTTCTCTGAATTTCCAGAGGACTGCTGAGTTTTCTCAGTCTGAATAGAAATCTGGAGCAGGAACTTAGTGGGGTGGCCTTTTCTTGGTGGTGTTTGTTAGACGGCGAAGTCGTACAGCGTCTGCAGTTGGATTTTGGCTTCAAGGCTTTTTTTCATTGCTTTTGTCAAAACTTCCCTTTTACAAAGTAAAAGGAAATTCCTAGTTATGTAAGTTGTGAATCAGTATCTGTGTCTAATCAGGATTTAGTTCTTCAGTTGAGGGTGTTTTGTAATGTGTTAGATTTTCTCTGACTGGTGACCAAATAATTGTATGTCTATATTCATTTCACATATTTTGGGGGAAACTGTCAATGTTTGTTTTAATTTAATATTTAGGTTTTAGAAAATATATATATTAGAAGAGCAGAAGTATCAAAACATCCCCATACATTTTTTTTTTTCTCTTTCCAAAAGATAATGTATTATAATACATCCTGTAAAGGATGAACTATTTCATGCAAAAAAGAAAGCTCACTCACCCTGTGCACCCAGCTTTGCTTCCTGAGCCTCAGCAACATTTCTCCACCCAGCGTGGTGGTCAGGGGAACCCCCCCTGGAGAAATGATGTGTCTGAGACTGGAAGCTTGAGAGCTGTTCCATTACCTGTGTTTGGAGTTACAGTCTGGAAATGCCATCGTCAGCTCTTGGCAAAACACACAAAGAAGTTCCTTGTTCCAAAATAAGTCAGAATATTTGGACCAACTTGATTTTTGATAGTTTTTCATTCTCAAAGCATAGGTTTGGTTTTTTTTGAGTCAGATTACATGTGAAAAGATTGAAGGAGATTACTGACTAGCACAGAATAATCCTGGCCAGGTGCACATAGAAGCTTTTGTGTTAGATGTGTTGAGATAGGTATGAGGTGTGAATATTCTTAACTGAAAAGTTAATTTTCTACTCTGAGCATCTCTAAAATCATTCTATCCATTTGATGGAGCAACAGTTTAGTTAATGAAAATTGATATTTTGGAGTTTTTCATTCTTCTGTAACATCTGTAAACATGTCCCCAAACTCTACATGCAGTTCTGTAATTAACATAATGTTTCCATGGCATTTCATCAATGAATAGAAAAAAAATATTATTTATACAGATGGGGAAAAAATAATTTTCATCAGCAATACAGTTGCTTGATTTTGGTCGGGTTAAAATATAAGCCATTAATATGCTATTTTATTTTCATTATCTTCTTACAAAGCTCTGTAGGTTCCCTACACTGAGTGAGCAGGGAGCTGTAGTCCAGCAACCTGACAGGGGCAACATCCATTCAGAAATGAACCATTTTTGCCTTTTACAGAAGGTCTGCACCTCTGTAATCACAGCACTAAGTTTATTTTTCATTGGCATTTTCTCTCTATTTAATGTACGTAGGAAGTTAAAGATGAAATAGTGGTAAAGTATTCACTGAGAATTACAGTATTTGCAAATGTAAAATTATAATTTGCATAAATGTTATAGTCAAGACCATTTTGAATGTAAATATGCCTTCATCTCTTCTTGGTCTTGTAATGACATGTGCTGTCCAGTGGGAGATGAAGAGTGATGCTGAGACTGCTATTTAACCTATTATAGCAGTCTAAAAAAAAAAAAAAAGAAATAGCCTTGATGTGAATTTGAGGTGGGAAAAGAGTATTTATCTCCATTAAGTGACATAAAGCCCGTGGTAAAAAGAACAGGAGGGTGGGTGTGCATAGAGTAGTGAGGTCCCTGAATTCAGACTGCAATTCCAAGCACAGGACAATTGCCTCCCCCCTGCTTCACTGCCATGGGTTTTGGAGACAGAAAATACTCTCTGGTTCTTCAGGCACCAAAGATGGATTTTCTTTTGCTTTCTTTTCATCTCATACTTGGTTCCTTCTCCCCTTGTGCTCAGTGGGGGCTGGAGACTAAAGATTTCTGTCTTGGTGTGGTCAGGCATGTGTCTGCATGTGGCTCTGCTAAGAAGTACCACTCACTTCGTGCTACCAGGAGCAGGTGTTGCACCATTATATTCAGATTTTTTTTGAGCAGTTGCTTTGTTTTTTAATTGTTCCAGCCTCATATTAATGTCCCTAGACCTGTGGATGACCAGTGGTTAATTAAGCCACTGCACACATAGCTGATTGTCCACAGTGATGTATTCTTGTACAGACAGTGAATGCACTTGCACCTTTTCTCAAATAATTTGTATGTTACGTTAGGTAACTTGTATCATGCTGATCTGTTGATTAGTTGGAGAGAAGTATCACTTGTGGAATCAAAAATGAGAAGAGTTGGTCTGTAAAACTCTTTTAAAGCTAATTGTGTATTGCAGCTTCTTAGTATAAATAGCTTTGAGTGCAGGAGAGAGCAGTTGATGATTTAGCCATTCCATCTTGCACATAATAGAAGCTAAAGATTTTTTCTTTTTTTTTTTAAAGTCAAAATCATTACTTCAGCTTGAGCTTGGTATTTAAGATACAAAAGGAAAGGCCTGATGTCCCTGTGCCCTGATGTAATAATTAACAAGCGTCTGCTGTTGTTCAGTAACTGCCTCCCTGTCTGTGCAGTGCCTGGTTCCAGAGACACTGTGACATGACTTCTCTGCATGTTCTAGGTTGTAGATCTCCATCAAGTCACATCTAATCTTATCATAAATAAACTAAACACACCAATCTTCTCTGTCTCACACCCACATGTGATAACAATGAGGTTTTCCTGATTGTAATTCTTTTATCTCCCTTTTGGACCCTTTTATTTTCAACTTTCTTCTAAATGAAAGATACCAGGCCAGGTTATGGTGCTGCAGTGATGCCATATGTGCAGATGATTTCAGGTCCTTAGTGCTACCATATATTTCCCTGCAATGCACCCAGGGCTTGTTTTTAGCTTCTTAGTTACAGCAACATAGGAAGAGCAAAAAAATCAGTTGGTTATTTACTATGACTTGTAAGTTCTTCAGGGATTCAGTGCTTTCTAGGATGTAATCCTTCATTTCACGTGGCTTGTCTTGCATGTTCTTAATGTTCTTAAGGTGAATAAATGAAAATAATGTAGTTTCTGCTCTGAGATTTACTTAATTTATGCATATTATTGGAAGGATTTTTTCTTTACTTTGATCATCATAGAGCTTCAGCTTTTCCCATAACAGTGAAGAGTCAGCCACCAGATTTTATATCTGCTTGGTGATTGATATTTTGAAAGAGACAATAAAGGTGACTTCACAAAGCATTAGAGCATTAATACAGCACAAAGAAGGCTTGTAATGTGTTTAGCTTTTGCTGATACCTAATGATACAGCAAAAAAAGCTCTCTAATACACGACTGCTTCTGAGATTCAGGAGAACCAGAGGAATTGTTAAGAATAATAGATAGCATATCTTGGATTAAATTCTTTAAATCTCTTTTTAGGAGTAGAAGCACAAAAACCCTGTTGTAATCTTTCTCTTTCTTTTAGGTATGCTGCTTATTTAGCTTTTTAGTAACTTGTAATTTAAGATCACAGTTATTAGGTGTATTTCTGCATTTTATATATCGCTCCCAGATGCTACAGTATTAGTTTTTATCACTGCATATTTTATGAAATGTCAGCCTTCTGTTGGCTGTTCACACAGCATTGTTAGTGATCAAAGCCACAACATATAGGAGAGGAATCTAAACAGTTGGGTTATCTTTGTCCTTCACTGTGACACAATACCATAAAATTACTTTATAAAAGGCAAGAAAGCTTCGTGTGAAATGCTCTGAAAAGGTGAACTTTCATCAAAACAAGGATAAACTCTTACCAGTGATATTTTAGGTAAGGAAGGTAAAGTTAGCAATTATATATTTTATTTAGAAAAAAAGTTTTCATCTTTTGCTGCCTTTTTAAACCAGAGTTGCTTGTTTTTTATTTGTTTTTTATTTTATATATAAAAATGCTACTATCCATTAAGACTTTTTGAAATGGAGGAAATGTTGTGCCCTTTAGAGTAATCTGAACAGTGTGTTGTGGAGCTTCTGTGGGTACAGTTAGTTAGTCGAGGCATTCTGTATCATTTGAAGACTGATAATTGGGAAGATAATAGTCTTTACATTATTAAACCTGCTGGTTATTATCAAACCTATCTAGCTCTTATTTTAGTTTTTAATGTATGAGTTTATTTTGAGTTAATCTAAATTTCTAGTGAAAAAATATCAGAACAAATATCAGCCTTAATCTTCCCACTTCCCTGAGTGAGTTTGGTATCAGAGCTGAAGCAATGAAGTAGGAAAACTCTCCAAGCTGTGGAGATATTCGGTAGCAATAAAAATCTGGAATGGTTGTGATCAGCCATTGTGTATGCCCTGCACAGCAGTTAGTTCAATCAATTTAATGTTTTGGGATGGCTTTATTAAAATGAGCTGCAGCTTCCAGTAAATCACTGTAAAGATGCTGGTTTCTATATGATTTTGGGGGGCCTGCAGCTTGCCAAGGCAGTCTCTCAGTATAAAACATTTAAAACACCTCACCAAGAGGCCAGTGACACCTGACTACATGTATCAGGCCAGGACATGAAAAATGAAATACAGGCTCATCAAATGCTGGTGGTGCAGAAGGTGAAAGAGCAGCAGTGTTTCTGTGCTGTGTGGGATGATGGTGCCACCCCTGGAGAGAGTCTTTGCTAAAAGTCCAGCAGGTAGGAAATCTCCTGTCAAGTGAGTTAAGGTTAAAGGTATTTAGTGTATCAGAAGCATTAATGAATTATTTTCAGTTTAAGGAATTTTGAGAAGTGATATTGGAAGATCAGTGTGACAACAAGTATCAGTGACTCCCTCAGAGCCCTCAGGGTGTGCTCAGTGCAGGTCACCCTCGTAGGCTGATCATCCTCACACATCCCAGCTCCAGCAGTTGGAGGCTCTCCCATGTAACAGTAGATTAATACAGTTATTTTCAAAGCTAATGATGCTTTGATTCAGAATTTATTAGTAAAATGTAAAGTACAAATACTAGAGACACTTTTTTTTTGGTTGTTTTTGAATATAAAATCTTATGAGCAGCTTAAATGGAGGTGTCAGAAGTTCCTCTGACTTCACCTGAATGCGAGTCACAGACTGCCATCTTCCCTCCTGGGCTTTCCATGACACAGCTACCTCTGCTCTATAGCAACTGGGGAGAAGCTGCAGTGCTCCAGACTTTGTGTGGGTAGTTCCACTGACAGTGGCCATGGTGATGCCTTCACTTACAGCCAGAGTATTGACCTGGGCTGTAAAGCCTAGCAGTGGTGCAGTGATGCTGGTGTGGCAGCTGAGGACCCCTTCCCTGGCAGCCTGTTGCTGTGCCTCCCAGCTCAGTTACACAGCACAGCTGGCAGTGGTAGGAGCTCAGAAAGCAGAGCTCGTCCAGCTCAGGCAGGTCTGCTCACCTGAGGAAGGTGACATCCTTTCTTCTTTTGGGTGGTCTGAAATGTTTTCTTTACTATTCAGCCTCTGTTCCTCCAGCCAAATGCGATGCCTCATCTGTGCTAAGCACCTCACAGGAACACATGACTTAGGAAAGGGACAAAATCAGCAGAAAAATAGGTGGTCTGAGCATTTATGCGTTAAATATGCACGTTAATTAGAAAAAATTAGAAAAAATATGAAAACAGATGTTACATAAATTATTTCAGTCTCAGGACAGTAGTAACTTACACACTGACAATAACTTTTATACGTGTGTATGTGTCTGTTTCTGTGTTTTGGAACAGTTCTGCAGCTCCTACTTGGATAAACACTAGAAAACTAACTTCTGGCTCAGGCAGGCCCTCTGAACTCCTCCTGCACTTGTGGGTGTTCCTCTCCTGAGTTATCTATTTTATATCCATTTTATATCTATGTAAACTATCCGTTTTGCTCCTGAAAGTTGCTGCAAAAGGCACTGCCAAGAGAGCAGGTCAAATCATAAGACTCAAGGAAGGTATTGCATGTAACTGGCACTAAATATATGGCAAACATTTTTTTTTTCCTGCATATAAATATTGTACTAGGCAGATGAAATTTTAAGATGTAGTTGCAGTCAAATCCTTTAGTCTCTGACATAACTCATTCTTTACTGGGGTCTCTTAGTTCTTTTAGCTTCTCTGCAGCGGGGAAAAAATAAATCCAAAGGCTTGCTCAGTAGAAGGTAGTGAAGGAAAGACAAATAAAATGTTGAGAATGTGTTAACTGAAGAGAGAATTTTGTAAGTGGATATTCATGCTAGAATTCATCTGCTCCTAGTGCAGTCGTTTTGTCATTTTATGAAGACGACACTTCTGACTGACAACCAATTTTCTGAATATAAATTCTGATATAATTTGAATAATTACATAATTTCTGTCCACGTTGGAAAAACAGACATATGTGCAGTTCGTATTCTAATTATCACCATGAGAGACTGAAAAGTTAACTTCTCAGAAAATAGGCAATGCAACATGCAGTCAGGGGGAATGTTGAAAAATAAAGACTTGTAGCCTTCTGTAAATGTTCAGATAATGATTTCAGTATAACATTCTCCTTTGCTAGCTTGATGGCTCTCATATTCTTTGAAACTGTGTGCATTTCAGTTTTCTGGGTTGGTGTTTTGTTGGTTTGTTTTTAATGTTAGTAAAATCCAGCATATACAGTAGGAAGATAAAAGGCAGCAAGAAGTAGACAAGGAATTGTGGAAGAAGAGGGATAACAGTATTTCCAGCAGATTGTTAGTATTGAAGAGTATTTAAAATAGTGCTCAGGGTATGCAATTGCTATTCTAGCAGATGCATTATGCTGGTAAATGTATGAGAATGTGCTACTATGTGAAAATGAATTACAGAAAACTATTAAGAAATCTTATTTATGTCTTGAAGAGGAAATATGTTACCATAAATTCTACTTTATACCAATAAATTTTGTTGCCTACACAGAATTGTTTAAGCAGGGGGAGAAAAAACTCAGTGGTGTGTTAATCCTCCCATGCACGTGTCTTCACTCCCATTGCACGAGGCAGGTCACACGGGGAGAGGAGATTGTCCAGAAGGACTACACCTGTTCCAGCTCTGTATCTTCAATTTTCAGGGGAAAAAACTACTTTGGGAATGTAGATATTCAGCATCAAACCCAGAGTTTGATGACTTCTAACACACATATTAGAATGCTTCATTTTCAGCATGCAGCTGAAGCAGTAAAGATGATGTTTGTAATACAGTAAGAATTTGCATTTCACACAGTTGTTTTCTGCAGGTTTTCATCCTACTCATTAATAAATCCCAGCACTATTTATTAGTAGGACTGTTTTTAATGATACGTCCCTATTTATTGACATGTATTGATATGAGTAACATTTTAATCTGGGGCAGTTCTCTCACTTTGCTGGAAAGGGTATGATTTTATAGGTATGTGCTTCCATCTGTCAGTGCTACATGATGCCCAATTGAAGGAATGTTCCTTGTGTTTCAAACAGAAGGCAGTGAGGCTTTTGGCTATAACTTAGTTTTTGTTGTGAATTTGTTTCATTTCTCCTGATTGGCTTTTGAGAGATCTCTGTCTGGTGTACAAGGAAAAAAAAAAGAGAATAATGTCATAGAAAACTCTGCTTTGGTTGACAAGATGTGTGGGAGAGCAGAGGGGCCACTGAGCAGCCTGAACTCAGTGCCTGTTGTGTTCAGTGGAGATAAATACTCCTGACTCCCGTTGAAAAAGGTGATGCTCGAGTCTGTGCTGCTGCAGAAGATGCTCTGAAGCATCTACAGGCTGGGGGAGGATTACATTTTGTAGCTAAAATCACTTTGTGATCATTTAAGCTCAGCTTACATGAGTTTGCAAAGACTTAGTTTAATGCCCAGGGCAGCAGTGAACCGTTTCCTCCCCGTAGGCAGGGGATGCTCTGTGACATCACCTCAGACTGTAGGTAACACTGGGTAACAGGAGAGTTCTTGTCAGAACAGACAAAGGGAAATATTGGTCTGCTGGACCATGAGAAGCCTGGTAGGCACGGGCTGGTCCATCTCTGTAGGTGGAGATCTTGGAGTGCTCTATAGCCAGGAGTGAATGGTGGTGTGGGATTTGACTGGGGACACTGGTCCACCCTAGGAAGGAGCTGCAGTGCCAGTGTTTCCACTGGTGCCTGGAGCCTGATCTCTCCAAACCTTGTGGAACAGCCACAAGCTGCTCAGCACCTTCACTGCCCTGCCAGCAGAACAACTCCTCCAGCTGAAACTCAAGGGGAAATGGCAGAAAATCCCAGTTGCTGCTGCAAGGGAAGGGGTGGCCCAGATCATGGGATCTCTTGGCATTGGCTATTTATTAGTCATTTTTATTAACTACTGCTTATGAAGTTGTTAGGCAAACGTGAAGCACCTTTGTCAGTACACTTCTGTATCAGAAAGCAAAGGTGTTTCAACAAATTCTTACACGTTTAAACAGGTTCTTTATGCACCTAAGTGGGATTTGTTGCAAGTAGATGGCAATGGATGAGACTGTGACCGAGTTGTTCGGGGCTTTGTTATTTACTGATCATTAATAGTGATGGAAACATTCCTGTTTACAGATGCAGCTTCTCTTCTGCTGGCAAGTAGCTTTCTTATTATCAGGATGTTTTCCTTCTGACAGTGTGTTCACATATACAAATACATATATTTTTCTGGTGTCTGATTTGATAATCCAGCTCCCATTGTTAGGTGCAGATTAAAAAGAATTTTGCACTGGTAGGGGGTTCTAAAGCCTTGACATTGTTTTAATCTGATAACGGATGGCTTTAAGTTCATGTTCTTTCAGTTGTTGGCAACAAATCTAAACCTGTGTTTTTTGGATTTATGAGGATAAGTCCTGCTTTGGCAATCTTGTAGATCCTCAAGAGAATAGTTAAACAGTGATTAATCATTGTTTCTTCACTGAGTGTGCAGAAAAGAATGGAAAAGCTGCATTTCACACTTCTGAAGCAATTAATCCCCATGATCTTAGCCAGGTTTGTCTTGTAGATAAGTCGGGATACAAAACTGTACCTAATTTATCAATGTATGCATGCCATAAAGTATAAAACACACAATTTATTTCATATCATTTATAGTCAAATGTAAAAAAAGAGTGACTTTGCCATATCCAAGAGTGTTTCTTACATTACCTTCATATAAACTAAGTACCAGAGATTACAATGGGATTCCTGTTTATTGTGCACATCTGGTGCAGTCACTATGCATTTTCTCATTCACTTGCTGGCATTTTTAGTGATTGTGGCATAAATCACCTTGCTAATCAGAAACATAAGTGACGGGAAGTCATCTCCTTTTTTTGAACAATGGGAAAAAACATATGGCTTCTTAGACAGGACTTGGCTGTTATACTATTTATGTGGCATTATATTCTGTATTTAGAATTTCATATTAATTGCTGTGGTTTGATTGAAGGCATAGAATGCCCTGTGGCTTTGGTCAAAGTATTTGTTTTATGATCCAGTCATGAAGCCTTCCACGCTCACTCAGTGTTTGTGGATATCAGAAAGGAGCTAAACATGCAGGCTGTATTTTACAGTGGGATAAAATGTTTGCACGTGCTTTGTAATCAATATAAAATGAGTGCAGTGTGTTCTGAGTGACACCCTGTAATGGAAAGTTGTCATCAATTGTACAGCATAGTAAACAAGAGAAAGGCAGTGTTTGTCCTTACAGGGAATATGTGTGCCCTGAACTTCTGTTCTGCACAGTACCTGTCTCTGGATTTACCAGGGGGTATAGAAAACAGGCTGCTGTTTGCAGGACTGCATGGAATCAGACCAGGAGGCCAGGCTGGGAATTTTAGTGAAGGAAGCTAATGGATCATTGTGGTTCTCAAATTAAATTCCCCATGGGATAAAACATATAATAGGATGGCAAAATGACATGAACATGTGAGGAATATAATTGGACCCAAAAGCAATTCCTGTACAATATCAGTTTTGTGTATCTGCTCTCTCCTCTAACATGTATATTTTGCACTTCATTTTGTGTCACTTATTTTATGATCCTGACAGTGATTACTGCTTTAGACAAATAGTTTCTTAATAATTACTGTGAGGAATAGCCTTTCAAAAGAACATATTTCTTTATAGCCAATGGCTCAGTTTTATTTACTATTATATTATTTCCTTTAAATAATTAATTAAAGATGTAACCTCATTCAGTAGTTTCTCTAATCAGCGTCGAACTCAAGACTATTGAATAGTATTGGCAAAATAAAATGCCAGTGGTGTTTTCAGTGAGACACTGGTCTTTGTCCAGCTGCACTGTAGTGTAAGAAGGTGGTGTTGGTTGAACCTGGCAAGTGTGGATCCCTCTTTCTCCGTGCAGGCTCCCCAGAAATCCTCCAGTGGCCTCTGAGCTGCTCCCCTGAGCAGGCCCTGGAATTGCACACAGGTCGGGCAGTGCTGGGAGCAGGGGGATCTGTGGGGTTGGTGCACCAGGTGTTGCACAGCAACATAGGGTAGGGTTTTGGTCCTGAAAGTGACCAGCTGGAGTGAAAACTCCTTTAAGAAGATGTTCTATGTGTCTGCTGGTCCTCAGCGTGACCTGATTTATCCACCTGTCTGCCCACAGGCTGGCAGACACCTGTAGTGCATCTCTAGCAGAACCTGCTGAGGCTGCTGGCTGCTCTGCTCAGGGCTCAGACTGACCTCAGGCCTGGGTGGGCAGTGCATGCATCAGTCTGAAGGGGTGCAGAGCCACTGACATGAAGTTGAGTTACAGTATGGAAACAGTGATGTGCAAAATGATCTGTTCTCCCTTGACCGTCCAGCAGTAGCTCAGAACTCAGAGTGCAGCGTTGGAGGGCTGAGAGGGGAAAGACAAAGCATATGCTTGTGAAGTTGGGAGATGGAAAGGGATAAAGCTCTTGCAGGATGAATATAATTCAGTTTTTGAGAGGCAGAGCTGTAGTCTTTAAGGGAAAACTGTTTCATTCACTTGCATGAGTTATGGACGGCGTGTTTTACTTTATGCTTTTGTGCCTGGCAATTTAGGAATTTTCTCTTGGAAAGAATTAGATGAGATCTAAACTGTACACTTACAGTTTAAGGCTCTTTTCAAAATGGATAATTGTAGAATTCCCTTCTTTGCCCTAAAACCCAGCTTACTTTTGCACAACACAATGTACAGAAATACTACGCATATCAAACAGATTTTAATGTTTTCCAGTTCCAGTCAGTGAGTTGTGAATTCATCAGCAGAAACAATTTAGGAAGTTCACTTTCTTTGATAAATAGTCACAAACAACTCAGGAGAGGGTTAAAGACTGTATTTAGATAAATTCTTTCTCCTTCTAATGTGGATAAAATAATTTACTTCATTTTAATACCGTTATTTAAAACTTAAATTTTGAGTTTACAACCATCTGTCTCAAGGGCTAAGCTCACTATAAACTATTATAATCATTTAAATAAATAGAGGAAAAAACAATCCGTTCAATATGTTGAATCAATATGTCATGCTTTGAATATCTGTATCATTTTGCTGGGATAAAGATCCATGGCACATGCACAGTGCAGAATTCTCTATAAATAGCCTGGAAAGACTCTGGCCGTATCCTGGGCTGTGGGGGGAGTGGCAGTGCTCCCACCTTTCCTGCACCTGAACCACCTGCAATTAAAAGAGATTTTGATGTGTCAGGCTTTGGCATCTCGTGTCCACCACGGGAGGTGTCTTTGTTCAGTGTCTGCCTTTCATCCCCTGCTTGGGCTTGGGAGGCAACTGTTCTCTGCTGCTGTGGCCTGCAGTGTTCAGTGTTCCCCTGAGAAATGGTGGGCTTCAGAGGTGTTCCTTTTCAGCTCAGCACAGGCACACAGTGTTTGTGTTTGCAGAGCACCCACTCTCGTGGCTTGGAGAATACTGCCTGGACCATAAGCTGCTGTAGGGAGTACTGGTGGGAGAAAATGATGGATGGATGAACATAGGTGAAATTCAGATTAGTACAGCTCTAAAAGATATTTATAGTACCCAAGTTCCAAGCCAGCTTTGTCCAGGAGGGGAGATTTTAATTCTTTTAACAGCTAAGGAATTATTTAATCATTTTTAAGTAGCTTCACAGACTGAAAGTATAGTGAAGACATGGCAATTGTTAAAATAAGTGGCTTATAATATTTAAGAGATTCAGTGAATTTAAAATGTAAATTTTGCTTTCATAGTACTAGTCCAAAGCTCTGTATAAAGAACGGTATCAGAGTCTGTGTAATTGAAAATACCAGCTTGAGTATTGTAAACTGTCCTTGTACTTCTGTCACGTGGAAAGGGTGGAATTCTGACTGTTGTTGGAATGGGACAAAGGACAGCAGTGAGAGGGTGGTGAAGCAGGGCAGGTCCTGAAGCATATTCTGGGACTCCAGAGCATCAACTACACGAGCTGAGAAGCTGCCAGGTTCTTCTGAGGTACGGGATGAGAAACCCCTGGAGGGTTTGTAGTGACATCACAAACTACTAGAGGATTGGTTTTGATGTCGGGAGAATCCCCTGATGAAGTCACGGCCCAGTAATTCACCTGCCATCTGTGTTATTTATGCTGCAGGTAAAAGTTACTAATGTTAGATGGATGAAATGTCTTTGTGTTCTGCTCCTCACTGTGGAGCTTACCAGCTCCAGGTGACTGAAAAGGAGAAATGCACTACTGCTCTTCACAGTCTGGCCTGCTCTTCTGTAGCTGAACCTTAATTCAAGCAAGTCAGAAATGACTGTGTTGTGCTAAAGAGCATTAGGGTTAGAAGAGAGTACTGACTCTCACTGTTCTTGTTTGACTGACTGGGCTGTGTGAGCCTGTAAGAGCCAGCTGTGGTGGGAACCAGGCTGGAATCTGTGTGTGCCCTCCCTTGGAGTGGCCCCTGAGTGTGGGCAAACAGATCCAGAGATGAGATGTTCTGTGCTGCTGGGACCCAGGGCTGTGGTCACCCCTGTCCTCCCCCAGACAAGGGAGGTGCTGTGCAGGGTGAGCCCAGCAGCGTTTGGAAAGCACTGTGGTTTGCAGAAAGAACTGGGCTTTTGTTTGGCTACTTGGGTTTTTTCTGTCTGCAGTGGTGGAATCTGTTGTTTAGCAGTGGGTCCTGTTAAACACCCAACATCCAAGTACTTGTCAGAATATTCTGAACTCCTATCTCAGTGTATTTTTGGGGTTCCTAATAGAGGATCTGCTGACCTGCCTTCATTTCAGGTAAATTGTAGCCACGTCCATACTTAGAACCTTTTCAGTGCTCTTCTGCATTTTAGTCATATTTCTGTCCTTCTGTGGCTAGCATTCAAGAAAACAATCTTACTAATTCAGATGAAATACCTGATTTCTTCACCATTTTGTTTTCTTAGGTGGCTTGGGCAAGTTTCATGTTTTTGCTCTTAAGGTCAAAAGTCTTATAAGTAAGCAGAATGTAAAAACAGGCTAACTTTTCTAGACCTTCTTTAGCTTCTGTGGCAGCAAAAATACTCATTTGTTTATCTAGATCTGTTCAGACTTAGGCATGCTAAGACCCATTGAAAGCTGAAGCCTCTATGTAATTTATTTTCAGTGTGTAGTGTAAACTGCTGTGCTGTATATACATTTTATATTTATGTCAGAAAAGGGTTGCAGAGGGGTACTTTAAAACCACCTTTTCGGCTCTAAATAGCTATTGTGTACATATGGTAAGGTACTGCTGCTTAACAATTAGTAACTGCTTTGATGAAACTAAATTACATGTTTAAGTTCCCATCAGGAAGTCGCTTCACATATCTGTATTAATGTATTCAAGGCTCGAGAAGGAAAGTTAATTTTCCAGCTTAAATATTTAATTCAAGCTTAAAATTTAGTCTGTAATTAGAGCTCCCAAATGGCAGGAACATGGAGTATTTGTCCATTTTAATTAGATTGTTGTTTACCTATTAATTATATATCATATCTTGTCATATAGTTTTGATGGTAACAGATGGTGCTAGGAGTTAGTAAGGGCTTGAAGAAAATAAGATTTCACATGATTTATTAAGTTGCACTTTATTAGTGAGTGGTCTGCTTTCGTCAGGTTATTCTGTGCAAGAAGAAGTTTGGAACATCTCGCTGATTTTGGTGATGACTCTCTTTGGAGGTACCAGACTTCCCCAGCAGCTCCAGAAGGTGCAGAGCTGTGGTGTGGAGGAAGGTGTAGCACTCCGTGTCTCTGAAGGTAGCCTCTTGCCTAACCCCCATGACAGCAGGGCTGCATCTTTGTCCTCAAGGCTGTGCACACCACTTGCAGTAGCAATGCCTCTTCTTGCAGGGTCTGTCTGCAGCAGTTGGTGCAGGGGTGGAAGACCTGACTCAACTGCAAACATTTCAGCTTCTGCAGAGATCTGCAGTTCACTTTCAAGTGGCAGTGAGCTGAAAGAAACAACCCATCCGTTTGCTGGCTGCTGCTTCCAAAACACACGTGTGTATCCAGAGATGAGCCTCTACCACACCCAGCGAGCACTGACGTGTGAAACTCGTGGAGGTTTCTCCAGTGGTCTGAGTTCTGTAGCTGTGAAGTCAGGGCTGTATCACCTGGCACGTGAACATTTCTTCTGTCTGGCAGTTTCTGCTCCTGACACAGCATTGCCTTCACCACACAACTCCTCTCCCCCACACTCATTTACCTCTCTGCAATATAAACGTATCCGTGTGAGGGTTCCTGAATGGCAGTAGTGCAGGGCAGCCCGTGTTGAAGCCATGCACACGTCCATGGAAAGCATATGGTACCTAAAATTACCTTTTGGACTCTCAAATGTTTCCTTTTGAGACCTGAAACAGAGGAACAGGAAAAAATAAAGTGGAAATAAGGGAAATATTTTCTGAATTTCAAAAGATTTTTTAAAAAAAGGGGAGCCTGAAAAAAATCTCAACGGAAGATACCTTAATTTTTCAGTCTCCTGGGAAAGGACAAAATATGGAAGTAGATACATGACCCGAGTGAAACTGGGGGAAGTTAAGAAGGTACAAACACAAACACAGTTGTCTAGTGCAGGTTGAGGCAAGTATATATTTTAATAGATAGATTTAAGTGTGTGGCTTTTTCTGTTGGAACAAATGGGCAACAAACGGAGCTCAGCTCTGAGCTGCCTGTTGGCGATTGGAAAGTGTTTGAGCTTTAAAGTCCATTTGATCCTGGGTCACTGAACTGTTCTCTTTGATCACTGGAGGGAAGAGAGCAGAGACAAGTCCAGGTCAATTCAGGTTAACAATGGAAATAACGACAGTTGGTTGTGGTGCTGGTTTTTTTTGCGGAGGTGTGTTTGGGTTTGGTTTTGTGTGTCTTTTTTGGGGTGTGTGTGTGTGTGTGTTTGGGCGTGTTTTATTGTTTTGGTTTGGTTTTCCTTTTTTTTCTTGGTTGTAGTTTTCATTGGTTCTTTTGGTGATTTGTGTGTTATATTTTTGTTTGGTTTTGTTTGTGTCAGGCCGCTCTTTCTGTTTTCACTGGTTGCTTTCAAGGGACCTTGATAGCTCCATCCCTTTGGGGTATAATGCACCTGAATAAATGAAGATCCTTTTCCTGTAATCCCTTTTTTTTCTCAAACTAATTACATACTCCTGCCTTCCTCCTTCCTCCCTTTGGTCCCGTTGTCAAGTTAGAAAGGAAGACACGCAGCAGCATCAGCAGCAGTGTACCTGCTTCTCCAGGCTGGCCGTGGCTTCAAGGAGCGGCTAGGAGCGGAGCGTGTGTGTTGGTCAGCAAACAGGTGGCTGCAGCACACCCCGCTCTCCAGGCTCTTTTCAGTGGGCGGCCTGATGGGCAGTGGATCCCCAACTGCCCCTGTGTGCTCCTCTCTGCTCCGGCCACACTCTGGGCTTGCTGCTGGCCCCGGGCTGGCTGCTGCTGGCCCCGGGCTGGCTGCTGCTGGCCCCGCCTGGCCCCGAGCTGGCTGCTGCTGGCCCCACCTGGCTCCGGGCACGGCTGGGCTGCACGGGGACCCCTGTCCCGTTTCGTAATTGTCCCCGTCACCACGGCTGCTCCCTGGGGAAGTACGGCAGAGTGTGTGCAGAGCAGCGGAGGTGGGGTGAGCAGGGGGAGGTGTTGGGGAGTGTGTATGGATCTTGGACGCGTTCCCGAGCCGAGGATGGTTTTATCACCACCTACATCTCCAAGAGCCACTGTGCCGAGATGGTGCTGTGTGATTAGCTGGGAGAAGCGAAGTGACTTGGCCTATTGCCTCTTCCATGTGTGAAATTATTACCTCCTGAAAACGGGACCTTTTCTCCCCTTTTGCTCAGAGACCGGATTTTTCCCTGCGATTTGGGAGCTGTGTTAATCACATAGAAAACTCAATTGTTAGTGGCTGAAATAGAAGTGATTGCGAACGCATTATCACTAGATACAACTAGTAAAAATATTCTACTTGCTGAGCTTGCACCATCAGAATTTATTTATACATTTTATGCAAAAATACAGGGTTAATTTTTTTATTCCTTTGACCCCGTATATCAAATGTGATAAAATATGCTATCCTGCAGCTAAAAGCAGATGGAAAAATAAATTGAAAAACGACGTTTAACTGCAGTCTTATCCTAGTTCATATAAAAATATTGCAAAAATAAAACAGAGACATAACTGGGTCATTGAAACGTTCTTTAAGAAAGACTGCTTACGCAACAAAACTACCCCACTTCCAAGTACTGTGGTTCATAAGATTCCTTAAAAAAAAAAAAAAAAAAGGATTTTTAAACATTAGCATGGATTTTATTTTAAAAATAGTTTATACTCTTTGGAGTCAGTCTTTCATTGAGAACTTTTTTCTGTTTCTTTTGGAACAGAGTAAGAGTAGTGTGCTTGCATTAAGGCTTTCTAATGGCCACTGGAGAGTTTTGAATCATCACTTCCAATTTATTGCAGAGCCTAGCAGGGCTTCAGCTGTACTTGCTACCTTGCTTTGGAATATCTGTGCCATTTAGAGCTGGTTTTGTGTTTGGCTTCATAAATCGATTATTGAAAGGCAAGGTGCAACATTCCTAGTTGTGGTAGCTGTTGGTGTGGATGCTGTGGCAGGGAGTGCAGCCAGTGGCACAGTCACTGCTCAGCTCTGCCTGGGTGTCAGACTGAGGAGCACTCAACCTTCTCCGTGGAGGCACCTGCTTTTCTCCTTGATTTTAGTCCTTAAAGTCTCCTTTGAGTTAGAAGTATTAAACAGCCTAAAGTAGGCAGTACGGATAATCCCGGGAGTGAAAATGTGAGCAGGGCTCAAATAAGAGGAGTGGGGCTCTTACCAACAGGACTGACTGCCAGGAGAGCAGGACTCCTGGAGCATGAGTAATAAATTGGCACTAATTGGATAGGCAGCCTCTGTCAGTGCAGGTATGGCAGCAGACCTAGCTGCCTTACTGCCCTGTGTGGGAGAAATGCCTCCACCTTGTTGTGTTGGAGACCTGAATG
>WYEA01016601.1:68170-90670 GCA_033558465.1 Alcedo atthis | reverse complement strand
GGTGGCCTCGTTTTATGCAGATGTCCTAGCACTCAAAGGGTGCATAAATTATTGCTCCACTTATCAATTTCTCTTTAATGTATTCCTTTCTTATATCTGGGCCACTGTTAATAGAGGAAGAGGATTAAAAAGTGTAAAAATAACTTGTATGTAAGTTTCTTTGAGTTGAATTTATATCAGTCAGCCTGTCAGCACTAACATATGGGAAACATAGCTTCGCTACCATGCATAGCAGGGGCTAAAAGTGCTGTTCAGACCATGTGCTCAACTCCTACAGAAGAGGGACTTTATATCACTCGTGCAGCCCACTCACAAATTTAAGGGGTGACATCCACTGATTCTGAATATATGGTAACCCAAATATTGATCTTGTTACAGAAAATGCAAAATGGAGGGGTAAAAAAGAGATAAAGATGATCTTCTACATCAGCAAGAATTTCAGTGAACTTTAAATACTCAATTAATGTAAAAATTTCTTTATTTAAAAGCTTGTTGTACTGCTGTTGCTATATTGAAGTGGTAGTTGCAGATAACAGGGTATTTTCACGTCGCTTTTCTGTATCCTGGGCTAACTTGCAGTAACACAGAACATCTCCTTGTATCAATTACTGTAAACTAGGAAAGATCCCTACTGTTTTTGTTTTGTTTTGCTTCCTAAAGCCCCCTGCTGCTGTTGATTACACCTAGATCTGCTACTGATTGGAACTGTTAAAAGGCAAAGATAGTGTGGATGGTTTCTGAATCATCTAATTGTAGAACTAATAAGATGTTTTTGCTGGGACCTAATAAAACAGATGACATTAATAAGTGTGCATGCTGGCCACGACATTTCTGCCTGCTTTTTCATACCACTTCTGTAGGTACAAATGTAAGATTCCTAAGCCTAGTGGGTATGTGACATGCAAGTTTCTTTTTTGGCTAATATTACTGGATGTAGTTCTAAGAAAGAAGTGGGAGAGTCAGAGCAACCCAGAGTAGAGAATCTGTTTCTGTGAGTTTTCCCATTTTTAGTTGTATGTAAATCTTCTGTGGGCATGTTGAATTGAGTAGATAATTAGATGAACAAGATATATTGGGTCTTCTGTGAATGCTGCTTTTTTAATAGCTGTATAATCCACACTGCACTTGGTGCATGTGAACCTTGCAAATTGCTTCCTTAATAGAGCAACGCTTGCCAAGTGAGGTCCAGAATTGGCCTAGAGCTATGTTGGCTTGTCATGAAAGAACCTGTTCTCCTTCAGTGGCCTGTCAGTGTCCATTCAGCCTCCCAGCTTCAGCCAGGTTGAAAAGTGATGGATGAATACCTACAAGGAGCTCCTGAAAGGAAGAATAAAAGGGGTTGTTATTTTTGAAAGCTAAAATCGGTACAGGTGGCTTTCCTGGAATCTCTGTTACATGATCTTATAATTCCTAACGTAGGTGATTTTCAGGATAAAGGTGGGATTAATATTTGGGCAGCTATTTTCTTTATTTGGGAAAGATTTCACGTTCTCAGAGATAGGTTTTTGAACCTCTTTTTGTTATTCCTCATATGGAAATTACCTCGTAGTAAAAGGAGTATGTCATGCATTCTACAAAGATATTATTTTACCTATTTAATAATGTATAAAATGCTTTATCAGTAGCAGTAACATATTAATTGTTTATAGTTATATAAATCTCAGTATTGAATGGAGAGGATTTTTCATTTCTATAGACAAACTGCTTAGGGAACCCATAGAGTTTATTAAAGTGTTAAACATCAGCTATTGAACACAGGTTCCAGCCCAACTTTGGCCTTAAAAATCAGAAGACAGTGTGATGTATCCTTCAAAAAAGGAGCCAACCAATCGTCCACGTGGTACTTTAGCAGACTCTTAGTTCCCTTGAGCAATTATCCATATTGATAGATTAAAAAAGAATAAAATGACACTGCTGTATCTAAAAAGCTTACTTTTCTCAAGCAGATAGCTTTCCTTCTGCTTTTCTCTCCTTTCTACAAAGCCAAATGTGTTGCTGTAATGCTTATTTAATGTACTAACAGCTCCTAGGATCTGTTTCTTTACTTTCATCTGGGTTGTCTTAATTTTTTTCAGCTTATTTTTGTAGACATCATTTTTAACAGGCTTAGAAATGTGAATCATATACTGTAGATAGTGGGGAAAATTGATTCACTTTTTAAACTGAGTGAAACATTTAAAGTGTGGATTTCTGTAGTTCATTTACAGGTAAGATTGTGTCAGTGATTCTCTTTACAACTGGAAAAAATATCTTTGTGAACTACTATTACGTCAAATCTTAGCTGCTTATCCCTTAAAGGCCAGTGCTTCCTCTACAGGTGATTTTTGTAACGAGATTCTGCAATTGAAATTTTGTTTCCCGGAGAAACTAATTATTATGTAGAATTATAGTGTGATTTTACCTCTGAACACATACCTACTGTATGGATTATGTGTAGGTTATTAGCAGAATGGTTTTGAACCCAGCCTGTGAGAAAGATCAGTGGCTCTTGGTGTGTTTTCCTGGTTTGTTTGGGTGGTGTTTTCATTTGTTTGGGTTAGGTTGTTTTTGTGTTGCTGGTGGTGTGGGTTTTGTTTGTTCTTTGTTTGTTTTCCCATAAAGTATAAAAGATCCAAACAAAATAACAAAAAAGGCAACAGAAAACCAAACTAAGGTAAAGAACAAGACACATCCTTTGGAAAGCAAAATAAAACCACAGCAGGAAATAAACGAGCATCTTGTAGTTTTCTCATGCTTGTTGCCACTGGGAATATTGGATTTTTTTCTCTTTCCTGATACTTCGTCTTAGCACAAAAAAAGCCTTGCAAGGGTGCGGGACTGCGGTGGAAGTGCTGTGTGGAAGCTGTGGTTGCAGAGCTGGCACTGGAGCTTTCCAAGCGCGAGGAAACCGCAGCAGACTCGGCGTGCGCAGCGTTGCCGTTGGTGCCGTTACCTTCACCCCTGGCAGCTTCACCTCCATCTCTCCGGCTTGTCATCTGCATCTCTACCAGAGGAAACCTCTGATGCATGTAGCGAGAAACGAAGCGTGTAGGGGAAAAACAGAAAGGCTCTTTACTGAAATAGTTCTTCAACTTATTAACGGACAAGTGTGCACGTCAGAAAAACACACTTGTTTGCTGCGAGTGTGTGCACTAGCTGATGGGCAAGGAAACGGAAACCTTAATTGCTGCTTGCGTTTAGGTCACTGTTCATTCATTCATTCATTGCTGGAGCTATCAACTATTCATATGTTGCCACAGTGTGTTACTTACACACCAGTGGTGGTGAAGGAAGGAAGAGCCGAGATGCTTCCCGGGCACCGACATCGGGGGGGATTAACATGTCGGCCTCATTAATATATATGTGCCTGCATTAATGTTGGAGTATTGAAACGGCTTCCAACAAGGCTGAGAACTAGCTCTTAAGGTCTGCCATAGGCTTAGGAACATTCCTGGCGTTGGCCATAGCAGATTCTTCACTATTTTCCCTGGATTTGCCAGTGGGGTGATAGGTGTGGAGTGCTGCTCATGCCTGCGGCCTGCTCGTGCCTGCGGCCTGCTCGTGCCTGCGGCCTGCTCTTGCCTGCGGCCTGCTCGCTTGTGGCCTGCTCGCTTGCAGCCTGCTCCTCGGGTGTTCTTCTGAAGCTGGGGCTGCTCCCTGTGCTTGCTAGCCATCACGAACCGTGCAGGAGTCCCTGTGGAGTGACAGCCATGGATTCTGTGAGTGACTTTCCTTCTATAAGGCACCAGGCCTGATTTGTCTGAGGTTTTAAGTATCTCCGATCCCCATTTGCTTCCGCAGAAGATGGCGGTGCTCTGCCCTTTGGGGAAGGATGCTGCTCTTTGCTCAATCTCAGGCAGCTGAGGTGAAATGGAGGTGCTCTCCCCTTTTGGGAAGCGTGCTGCTCTTTGCTAAATCTCGGGCAGTGAGGTGCAAAAGTCCTGGAGTCTTCCTCACCCTCCTGTGTCAGTTCTGCAGAGCAGCAAGGCCCCCCTGTGTGAAGGCATCACCTCTCCTGCTGTATCAGCTACAGATCCAGTAATCTGCCCCTGTGAAACTGGCGGTGGAGATCAGCAGTGAATTGTTTCATAATGTTTATTGCAGCTCTTTAAAACATAGTTGCTATGTATAAAACACTTTGATATATCGAAGCTCACATCCTAATAAGATTACATTAAGTATCCTAATAAGATCAAGGCTTGAAATTATGTTTTTCCGGATTTGAATGATATAAATTAATTTTAGTTTAAACCAGTGTCAGTGTTCTTAGATATTCCTTATAAATGCTCCCTTTGCAGTTCATGTGAGTCTGCATTTAAATTAAAAAAAAAATTCAATTCTCTGATGAACACGAGAAGCGTTTTCTCTTCCTCTCCTTCCAGTGTGCTGCAGCTACAGATTAGCAAGGCAACGCTGTAATTATTAAGACCAACCAGTAAATTATATAGAGAACAACAGTGGCTGATCAGTGAACTCTGCTGGCACTGGCCTTTCACTTCTCATTTAAGTCTAGCCTACTATATAAAATGAATTCATTATTGTCAATTTAGATCCCTTGTGGAGGCTAATCCACATCACAAAGCCATTCCACACAAAAGTGTATTCTCTTCAGGAAGACCTTACAAGTATGTGCAAACTAAAATATGTAGGAAACTTCCAGTGCAGTCTAAATTAATTGTTACCTGGAATTACAGACTGTCCAGGATGAAATGTTGGGTTAGTTCAAAAAGAACAATCCCACAGTCATAGTTCTCTCGTGATTTGTGTTTTCTCCATTCTGCTTTTTATTTTATTGCTAATTATAATTTCTCTATAACTTCAAAAAAGTATATTTTGTTTATTTAAGTGTTTATCTAAAATAGAAGAGAGTTGATTCATTGCATTTACCAGTGACTGCCTTAAGAGTTCCTTCTGTCCTATCCAAAACCATCTGGTTTTATGGATGTCTCAGAGTAAGAAAAACCAGTGCATTCCACTGTCCACTTGGCAGGAAGCAGCAGGTACACTGTAAAACTGATTCTGTACTGGAACTCCTCCAGAGTGTCAGGCATGGATCTTGTCAAATTCTTTACTACTCTGTTTTCTTAAAGACTTTATTCTGAGCAGTGCAGCAAGAATAGTAATCACCTCCAAACTCAGTTTTTCAATATTCAATTTGCACTCTAAGTTGGAAAATCAGGTTCAGTTTCCTGAATCCACCTGATTCATTATAAAGTAAACAAATTTGTGGTAATTTTTTTAGTGAATTTATCATTTTTTTCTTGTAAAAATAGTTTCTCTCATCGTGTGCAAGAAATAGTTTAATTCATATTCTTTCATTATAAGAGGCTAAAAATGTAAGCATTTGTATCTCTGTAAACATATTTAAAATTTCAGGAAGAGTTTAAATATTTATGAAATATAAAAGGTAACTTAAAAATAATATGTTTGTCTTGGAAACTTGTGGCCAGAACTTATCTGCACACAAATTACTTTTGGGAAAAGAGAGGAGCATACTTACAGTCAGTTTAAATATTTTTAATGGTTTTCACTTTTTACTTTGCAGATTATATAAAGCCTTCAAATATTAATATGTATTCAAGATTAGGGATTTATAGACTTCTTTTGTTTACCATACATTGCTTGTCCATGAAATTTTCATAGTCTTCTGGTTCTTTGGAACCACAGTTACTGTCTGTGCAGATAGATGATCCTGCTGCTAACTTTCCATCTCAGAAGTAAGTGAAGCCCTTGGCCCAAAGATAGCAAAAGCCATTAATTGCTTTAGAAATAGCCTAGAATGATTGCTGCAGGAAAAAAAGAAGTTTAGTTTTTTTTTTGTAATGGTTTCAGTTTCTTGGTTCTTGATGTTCTGATGCTGGAAACATGATGACTTAAAATATTTGTCCTCGTCACACGTTTGTTTTTCTGAGAAGTGCAGCTTCTGTTTGTAACTGGCTGTAGAAATTTATCTGAAGAGGTAATAGTGGTGGAGTTTTGTCATGACATCACCTGAGAGGGTTTCTTCCTAGAAAATCTAGTTTGTCACTGAACTGTTAAACTGCTGCTTATGTACAGGAAGAGTTTGTGTGGTGATTGCTCATGGAACATGACTGGGCTGTGCTCCCCTGTGCTCAGTGAGGCTTTTCTGGCATTTTACACTGATGAAAAAGACTGAGTTGTTACTCAAGCCTTTCTCATCTCCCCCTGTGATACCTGGCATCCCAAACTGAGACCTTTCATATCAGAAAACCATCAACAGAAAAGGTGGATATTCTTGAAATTAACGCTACCTTGCTTGCTGTGTTTGGACTGTACTTCAGTGCTTGCAAATCAAGGCTAGTTATTCTAATAGGGTGCTTCTTCTCTTAAATGTATATTTATTTATTTTTTTTTCCCCAAAGTAGATATTTAATAGTTATCCCACATGGAAAAAAAAAATAAATCAAGGGTTTCAAGGAATAGCTGTAGCATTTGCAGGAGAAGTGTATAAATTACCATCTCTTTGGGGGTTTTTTTCCCCCTCTCAGTACAACTCTTACTATAATTAGCCAGCATTTAACAGCAAATGTTTGCTTTGGTTAAATTATTCAGAACATTTATTTTACTTGTCAAAGGTTAGATCAGGTTGTTGTTTGAACTGGTAATTAAATGCAGCCTAATACACTGTCATATTTATATGCACTATCAGCCCTGTTTACTCCTTTTTCTGTATAATTTTATAATGTTCTGCATTGACATTCAGACTTCCAATTGAAATCCTGTTTTTTTGTGAAGAAAGCTAAGATTTTACTTCTGTGCCTCATTGTACGAGTGTATGCTGGAGAGAATAACAAATAGGTTCATTTAGAGTATCACAGCTATGGACTGTGTTGTCATAAAATTAGTGAAGGTCCTTTGAATATATTTATTTGCATAGTTCAATAACTCATTACACAGCATCTGGTATGTATTAATTATTTTTTCAGGGGTGAAGGTGAGGTGGACAACTGCTGACCTCTGCTTCACTAATTGAATGCTCACAGTATCCTGCAGTCTATTGAAATACATTCCCAAATCCTTGCTGGAAAAATGCAGAATACTGAAATATAGAAATGTTTCTGAAATAATTACATAGTGGACTCAGATGAGCAAGGAAAAATCCTCAAGGTCAGAACTTCTCATCAGTCTAGAGCAGCAGCTTTGTACACATGCATTAGATTGCTGGGGCTGGCTATCCAGCCTGATAAAATGCAGGGGAGTTTCAGAGGAGCCAGATCCCATCCTTCTGGAGTCTCTCTTGACAAGTTTCAGAAACTATTTTCCACATATTTATATTTCACAGTTGTTTAATTGAATTCTTATATATATAATGTGGCCGTTCCTTTTTTGTTTCATCTACGTATGTTTATTTTCTTAGTGAAATGCAAAGAAAGGATAAATCGTAGGCCTTTTAAAACAACTTTTATGCTTATAGGCCTAATGTTGTGCAATGTCTCTGAAAGGAGGAAAGTCCCTGTCCACCAGGGTCTGGTGCCTGGCTGTAAATCATGAAGCTTCAGGCTTCCTGGCAGCAGGTGGAATCCCAGTGTGTGGGGCAGTCCTCTCACAAGGCAGTCCCTGTCACCTCTCCATGGGGACACGGCTGTCCCCGTGCCCAGCTTCTTCCTCCTCCTTCAGGAAGCCAGGAACACGTGTTATGTCCATCCTGTGCCTTCCTTTCAGAGGAAGAAGGAAGATGAATAATACATGACAGCCCAAAACTTCAAAAGTAACTACTAATTTTAGCTGCCCCAAGATGCACAGACTTAGTATTAAATAAGAAAGAAAAGTAAGAACAGATCACACCTGTATTCTATATGCTTGGTTTCTTTCCATTTACTTCTGGATCCAGTTCAAAATTATCATTTCATTCTCCTTAGTGCACTAAGTGGTCCATGGCTGCTGTTAGATCACTTCAGCACCTGAACTAGGTCACTTCTCTACATCAACTATTAGCAGAAATGGAGCAACATTGCAAAAAGAACTTTTTTTTCTAGGCTTTTGCTTGTGACCAGTTTAAGAACGATATAATTAAACAAAAGTAAATCTGAAAGCTACCTTTTCACAAATTGGTATTTCCTGATATTTGAGAGAAAGAAAATAAGTCAGAAGGCCAGAAGAACAAAAAGAGTTGGAAAGAAGCATGTGAAAACAGCTATGCTGTTGAGGAGGATTCAGTGTTAACGCTGCTGTGATTGGTGTGTTTAATACACTTAAAAAGTCACACTGATCCATCTAACACAGACAAGAAAACTGTCTGCAAAGGCTTTCTGAAAACAATAGGAGAAATTTAATCAAGGAGGTTTCTAACCATATCTTGTTTACATCTGTTATATTTTTTAATAAAATGAGCTTAAAAGCTTAGCCTCGGAGGTGTTTCTGCAGAGTCCAATGACAGCTGCTGTTCAGCACAGTTCTTCAGATCTCTTCACTCTTCTGGGGGATTTCCAGTTCCTTTTTGCTTGCAGTAACACTTGGTGTTCAGGCAACTTTGGGAGATTCAGTCATATCACAGTGGCTTGAATTGGAGAGAACCCAACTAAGACCAACGTATTTAGGAGCCATCGATCCATTGTAGCACTTACTGAAAAATATGATTAAAAAGACTTTACAGAGTCCTGTCAGTTTCTCTGCTGCCATTCCCCAGAGCAGAAGTGCACATACAATTCTCAGGCCCTGATCCTGCTACTTCTGGTGTGGCAAATGATTTTGCCCTGGTCCTTACGTGCTAAGAATTTAATGCAAAACCAACTCTTGTTTCTTGCTGCAGAGTGTGTACTGACCCTAAAGCAAAATAAACCCAGGGCTTAGGGTGAAAAGGAATAGAACTCATTAGTGACAGATAGTTCTGATAAGACAAATGGACTGCCAAACCAAAAAGCCCTGTTAAATCATAAATTGCAACTTTTATTAATAATTCCTCTTTTAAACAGCGCGTTTTGTCCTTATGTCTGAATTAATTTCTGATGGATTCTTACAATTACTGTAAATTTTAGGTTGCGTTTCTAAAGTTCTGTGGGATGAAGTCTTTCCAGAGCCAGACTTTTGTTCCTCTATAACAATATTTATATTTGCAAGTTACATATGTATATAACAGTGTAGTGTCTGCAAGCCCCTGCGTGCTGTCGAAGCCCTGCCTGTGCTTGGAGGCAGCAGAGGCAGCGTGTGATGGATGTGCCATGATGTCTGACTCCTGTGCCCCTGTTCTGCACGCTCTGGCAAGGAGCAGGGGCTGCCCAGAGGATGCTGCAGGAGGAAGAAATGCCTCTGACTAGAAGTGCATGATAGAAATCATCATGCTGCAGTGGCCTTGCCTGTCTAGCTTCTCTGTCTGAGGCGAGATGAGTTGTACCCTGAGAGGTTGATGTGCATGTACAGGAGAGTGCAGCCTGCTGAGTCCAGCTGCTCCACATGTCACTACAAGAGACAGGAGCGGGGAGGGAGTGGAAAAGGAGATGTAACAGGTAACGCTGTATTACGAGATCAGGCTGTTAAAGCAAGAAGGGTGTTGCACTGTCATTTTCTCCTGTTTGTAACGTTACCAAGCTTGTCAGGAGCTGGTGCTAAGAGCTCCTGACCACCAGAAGCAAGAGGGATGCAGCAGGGTGTGCTGAGCAGCAGAGTTCACTGTCTGCCAGAGGAAGAACCTGTCTTCAGTAGCGTGGAATGAAGTGGTGTGCTCACACTTGAGAGAGATGTTCCAGCAGCAGTGGCACCTTGCTGTAGAGAGCTTTCCTGCACCCTCTGAGGCCAGCAGGTTTGGCCTTGTCTTCCAAGCCCGACAGGTTTCCTTTGCTGGAAGGGTTTTATTGGGGATTGCTGTTTGAAGCTCACTGTTTGCTAGGTATGAATAAGCATTCCAGAGAAATACTGATCCCCTGGAGAGGCTTCCAAGCCCCCTGCTCTGATGGCTCCTGGCGTGGTGGGGCTGGAGAGGAGCAGTGTCAGCAGGCAGTGCTGTGATACAGAGGTGAGCGTGGTTATGGTCACGTCGTGTGTGAAGTTCACTGTGAGAAATACACCAAAATCTCTCTCTGCTTCTCTGAAACGACCTGTGAAATATTCTTTTTCCCTTGGCAAATGGGGATGTCACCAGAGACCATAATTCCTTAGCATCTGCTTATCTAGAGGAGATTTCTGATGTGGATGTCTCTGTGCATGAACGTGCTGCTGCTTCTGGAAAAATTCTGTCAACCCCCGTAGGAAACTTCTAAAAAGAGGGAAAGAAAAAGGGCTGGACCCTAGATTAATGCTTTCTTCAGAGCTGTGGTGTCCCAGCCCCTCGTTTCCTTGCACACACTTTTAGTGTCTCAGCCAGTTACTGTCATTCTGGGGCAGGCTGCAGGCTAAGCTGCCGTTTTTTCCAGTTCACTGTTTGGATGATTTCTTCCAGCCTTGACATTCTTTGGCCTTTTGAGTTACATATGTATTACTAAAACATAAAGTGTGTAGCATAGCATGGTGCCAGTGTGTTCCTGAAAGTAAAACTCTTAAATACTTAAAAGCAGTCATTTCCATACCATAAACAGCAGCAAACTACTTGAAGCCTTTATTGGAGGGAGGAAGCTTTAATTGAGATGTCGTTGAATTGTTTTGTAACCTGGTAGATAAAATATGCTCTAAAATAAATAAGGGAAATCTTTCATTTAATGAGTTTCCAATAGTTTGAATATTGTTTTAATATGAATAGTGTTTTCAGTACTTTACTGTAAGAAAAAGGAGTAGCTTAAGAGTTGAGTGATGTAAAGATTTTCCTTTCCCTCCCTCCCATTTCCCTTTCCCTAAAACAAAGCCATGTTTCATTCAGTCTTACACCACAGGTTATCATTTCTTAGCCTCTTAATTGGTCTTGTTGCTCTTCTCTGGACTTCAGGAGCTGGTTGTGAGCCTTCTGTGCTGCATCTAAAGATGGAGACACTGCTGTGGCTCAGCTTTACTGGAATCAAATAATGGAAGAGATTTACACATCTCATTTTTATAAACTTGTTTTGGCCATTTTGAAGTAATGTATTGTTGGGTGACTTTAAATTATATTTCACTTTCTCATATCCTTTCCATCACAACTGCTCTGCATCTTGTGGTTTTGTACTTGAGCCATGGAACCTCAGGGGCACTGTGAACAAGCAACTACTTCAACTTGTTGCCTTCTCATGACAAATATGTGTAAGACTTTGTTTTCTAATTAACAGAATACAGAGTGGTTACTTACAATGAAATTTTGTGTTGTGTTGTTGTTTTTTCTTCTTTTTTTTTTTCCCTCTTTTTTTTTTTTAACTTCTAGCATTAAAAAGTTTTGAACTATCATGGAGATAAATTGCCAGGAGAATACATTGTCATGGTCCCAGGCTATTTGTGTTGTTTATTATTCCTGACATTTTAATTCACTGCTGAATTTATACTTAGCATGTTTAAGTACTGGTAAGACATGAAAGTTGTAGGGTTAAATTAGTAGACAGTGCTTTAAAACTCCTATGATAATTGTTCTTAGGTATGTATTCCTTCACTGTGGCTCTTGAGAAAACTATTTAATAGACAACATTTGAATAATACAAATGTGTGGTTGGTAAAAATGGATTAGGGTTTCAGGGTGGTACCAATGGGTGATATTTAATATTGAATGACATGTATTAAGACAAATGCTTTTATATATAATTTATTTGGCATTGTAAATGCATTTATCTTGTGAGATACAGACCCCCTGTTGCCACATGAAGTATTCTGGAAAGGTTTGGAGTAAATAAATAATAAAACCACTTTGATATACAATCTAACAATATTAAATATTAAGACTTTCACATGATTGATTTTAATACTTAATTAACTTATTTAAAGTCCAATGTAACTCTGTTTTCGTATTAAAGATCAGACAGGCAGAAGTTAAAGTGCAGGGAATGTTATTAAATGGGATAAAATTAATTGCATTTGATGATATCAGACTCGGTGGCTGTTACCCTGTCCATGAGCAGCAGGATGTGGTTTGTTTTGTTCTGGACCCCAGCTGATGGCAGTGTTCACCTGCTCCACCGTGTTGGGCCATCTTCCTTTTTAGTGGTGCATTTGTAAAGGAAAACAGACTTGCTCATGCCAGCCAGTCTGTCAGATTGTGCACTTGTGAGTTATCCTGAGCTCCTCCTCAGGCAGGAGGAGAAAGCTTTCCAGTTTTCAGCTGGGGAGGGGAGAGTGGTGTGGGTTTGGGGTGTTTTCCTGAAGGCACCTGAGCTAGCATCTTCTGTGCTTGGGTGGAGGTGGTGGCTGTGAAGGGCTCGGGTGGTGGGCACCAGAAATCCTCAGTGCCATGTGCCCCGAGTAGAATTCACTCCAAAAGTAGAGGATAAGGATGTGGATATTATGGATGTGAATATTATAGGCTTGGAACAGAAAGGAAAACAGTGCTATTAATGAGTGCCTTAGTACCAGGTATCTGGCTGGACACGTACTAAATGGTCCTTAGTTTCTGTGCTCAGGACTCCTGCTCAGCTGCTGTCCAGAGAAAGCACACACCCATATTTGTTTCCTAGTTCAGGAGTCCTTTTAAGGTGCAGGAGATTCAGCCAGTGAAAGAAAAATCAGGTTTTGGAGCTGTTTCTAGATGATTTGCAAGTGGTCTGTACTTCATTGCTTTGATTAAACACAATGCATGTTTATTCTAATAATTCCTTCTGTACTCCAGAATGTTTTCTCTTTCTGGAGAGTCCTCCCAGTGCTGACATGCTTGATGGCTTCACCAGCTCCAGATGAGGGGCAGAGCTGTGAACCCTCCTAACACACTGCTGTCAAACTTCCCAGCACAGGCACAAGACCATTACCACATCAGACGTTTGCTTTTAGTCAGGTCATTTTAATCCATTTGACTTCACAGGGCAGCTAATTTATCACTTAGCTAAACAAGTATTTCCTCTACTTGTCATCAATGTAAGTAATTAAAATGGAAAACTTTGCTACAAGGCATGAAGGAAAGGCCCAGAGATAACCTGGAGAAGGTGGCTGGTGCAGTCCAACAGGATCACTGCAGTGTTACTCTAATACAAGTCTTCTGAAATGTCATATTCTGGAAGTTTTGCTGGTACTGAGTTTGTTCTTGGCACATCCCAAACCAAACAGTGTTGTTTAGCTGCTTCCTCAGGGTTACTGGGGTCTCTTTTTTCCCCCTTGATTGTTTGGGGACAGGGGGATGTCAGAGGGCAAGAGCAGGGCAGGCTCTGCCCTGGTGCCCAGCACCTCCCCAGGCCTGCAGTTCTCCCATTTCACCCCTGGGTCAGGCAGAGAGAAATGCAAGTGATAAAAAGCTCAGAATTAACTATTTCTTTCTCACCTGCTCAGTTACACTGTCAAATGATCCTTTATGAGCTCCATTGTCTCCAGTTTCACCCAAACAACATGACTGCTCTTCACATCTTCCTTTTGATTTGTGTTTTGCTGTGTTTTGTAGCTAGAATAAATAAAAAAAAAAGTCTTTATAAACACTGATGATGAATGGAATGGCAGCCTTGGTTTGAGTGTTTTAATTTGGGGGATTGGTAAGCATTCCAGACACACAGGTTTGTCCTGGGTGGCACTTGAGGACTCCCCTGTTCACTGCTGAAGGAGAGTAGCCAGAGGAGGAATTCCTGTGTTTTCCTGGGGTTTATGAGTAGATTGCTCTCTTCATTCCCCTGACTAGATGAATGTTTCATACACATAGTTTTTTAATGTATATTAAGGAGTAGTTGAACTCCCAGACCTGGGAGGGATGCCTGGTCTGGGGATTTTTTATACCTTCATATTTGATGAGGAAAAAAAGAATAGGGACAGTTAGAGTCACTTTTAGCTTTGACTGAGATGTTCTGGTTTAAGGAGATAGCCAGTATTGAGTCCTGTAATGTAATCATTGAATTTCAGACTTTTCTGTCATTTTTGTTTCACATTGAGAGTGATTTTACACTGCATCTTGTTTAATACGAGCAGCATGTTACAGACATTTACAAATCAACCACAAACCTGCAAAGAATTAATCTGTCTCAGAGTAAGACCCCAGATGTCATCCTGATTGTTTAATAGTTCTGTTCACTGGAAGATCTGAGAAGAACCTAAGTGTGAAACTGTTAAGAAAATTGCTTGGACTAAGGAGTGACAAGACTCATAGGTGGTGATATCTTTTTTTTTAACCCTGATCAAAAGTATCCATAAACACAAGTAACTGATTAAATCACTGCACAAGCAGAAAACAAAATCTATTCAGCTGTTTAAAACCACTCTAACCACCTGTAAATTAAATTATCTGTTGTAAAGGCTTGGTATTTGGGACTGTTAAAAAGAAAGAGAAGGTGGGTACAGAACAGAAGAACACAGAAGAACAAAGTTGGTTTGTTTTATAAGTAAATTATTTTGATTTGGTTATTTAAGATATCAGGAAGTTATAAATGTGTCTTTATATTATGCAGCCATAATTTCTGCAGCATTTGAATGGAAATGCTGTTGTTCTGCTGTCAGACACCTAATGCTGATGTTATGCCTGATCAAGAAGGAAAGGTTTTAAGCATTTTTGCTATTGACTTGTGTGATGCAAAAGAATTAAAAAAACCCACTTCATATCTTTTTTTTTTCCTCCTCCAGATAATTATCCTCGTTGGAATTTCCTATTGCCAGAATGTATCACTCTGTGTCTGAAACCAGTCACCCCCTGCAGACAGAGGAGCAAGAAATAGGTATTGATCCCTTGCAGAGTTACTTGAACAAGCCAGGGGAAGGTGAGTTTCCTATTTCTGAACTTTTTTGTTTTTACTTTATAGCTAGAAACCTTATAGAAGTTAGTAATGATAACTGTACCTGTCATTATTTGTTTAATTATCTCCATGAAGTTGAGCAGGGCAACTTAAAGAGCCTTTCAGAACGTGTAGAGCACTGACACTAATGAAAACCAGGAAAAGTCAACTTTCAATTACAGGCAGAAACATTAGCCAAATTTTTAATGCACTGTCATTCTTTTTTAATCAGAAACCAAACACTGGCTGTGGCATCAGAATATTGAAATAGAATATGGCTTTATGGTACTTTCTCAAGCATGGGCTCTTACTTGTGCTGGTTTTAGGGACTTTATTTTCCTTTTTCTTTTTAACTGTGCAGTATAATTCAGTATGTTATTTTGGCTGAGATTATGCAAAGGAAAAGAATGATTTTCTGGGGTTTTGTTTGACTCAGCACTTATATTCTTACTTGAAAAAAAACCCAACAAAGCACAAAAACTGCAAGTTGAGATAGAACAAACAGGCTCTAAAGGCAGAAATTATTATCTAACCTACAGTAAAGTGATTAAATGCAGAATTTAGAAGACTGTGCTGAACAGTGGGAAGAAACTGCATAACGCAGTGCATGTCTGTGCTGCTTGTCTTCTTTGCTGGGGGTGACAGTGTGGTTGGTCTGAAAGAAGTGATCATCTTAAGGAGAAAGCTGGTCCTTGTCAAGCACTCACTTATACACACTGGCACCTTAACTACCTGTAATTTTCCAGTCATTGAACACGTGTACCAGGACGGCAAAAGAAAACATTTATTTCGAATTACAGAGTTGGAACAACTTTGTCACATTTCTGAAGTCCCTCACCCAGATCAGCTGCTCTATGAGGGTGTGTCTGCCAAAAAATCTTCTACTAGTGCTTATAAAAAGCCATGTGGAGTTTTTGCTTAGCTAAGTTTATTAGTTTAGAAGAAGCTGGTGTTTTGTTTTGAAATATATTGGTAAAACTTCATTGTCCATTTGAGCTATTTTATTTTTTTTCTTCATTGAAAAATCTTTACAAACCAATGTTGGAAAATTAGAATGAACATCCAGGGGGAAGTATTTTTTACTTTACATACTTTAACAATATGGAGCCGTTTTAGTTTGATAAACTAAATCCATTTTTCTGCATATTTTTAGAATCCTGGAAATAATCTTTTGCCATAACCCAAATTAATAACAGTTTCACAGAGGAAATAGAGCTTACTTCTTGTCTACCCCAATCAAGAAAAAGATCAGCATTTTCTTATGTGGTTTTTTTTTTTCCTTTAAAAAATACTGGTAATTCTCTCACCTCTGTTTCAAGAAAACCCAAGAACTTTACCCCGTTCAAAACCACAGTAAATCAATTTTACCCTTTATTGTGCCCAGGAGCAATTAGTTACCTTGACTGAAAAGGTTTCTCATTTTTATCCCAACCTTACCATTTCTATGACATACAAAGTTATTAGTATTGAATTGGTGTTTAAAAGTGCCATTAATTCATTTACCCCAAATGTTCATTAACAATGTAAATGTATGCTGATGTTCTATGAGACAAGGAAGTGACTAATGACTCTTCCCACTAACAACACTTAAAATGAATAGAAACTTTAGATAGCTAATCTTGAAGTAATCAAGACCCTCATTCAGCCTGGCATCTCTGTATGCTCTAAAACAGCTGTCAACTGTTAAAAATATATACACAACACACACACGCACATGCCAGGATAAAGATATGTAAATACATGGTTCCCCAAGTCATAAAGGTTACCAACTATGGTACATTTTTTATACTCCAACTATGTAAATATTTTATATAAAGCATCCATTTCATCTTCGTAGCGGCTTCTTGGTTTTTTTTTTGTACTGTGGAACACATACTTCGTTTTAATATGTAACTTTATATCTTCAAAATAAGCCTTTGAAATGTTATTTTTTCATTTTCCATAAAGCATACTGTTAGGTCTCAGGGTATGGGCATGCAGTCCTGCCTGTGCATCTGTCCATCACTGAATTCACAGGAGGACTGCAAGTCTTTAGACTCAGCCTCAGCTTTTGGGCTCGATATGGATTCAGCTGAATGAAAATCTGTATCTTAAAGCTCCTGTATCATGTGTAACAGAAACGGGGAGTAGAGCTGGTCCATCAGTCAGAGGTGTTCTGTGCAATATTGTGAAATATCACATCTGAGTGGCTTTTGAAGCTGTGCTGAGTGCCTGCAGTATTACCTTGGAGGCAGTGATAGAAGTTTTCTGTGGGATGAATTGATGGCAATAAAGCCTATCCCTGATAAGGATGCTGAAAAGAAATATTTAACCATGGAGCTAGTCAGATTTGTTAATCTATATGAAGTATTGTATTTTTAGGATGTGCAACTGCTACCAACACTTTAGATAAAGAAGCAGGAGATGACATGTCCAGCTGGAGCTTGAAATTCAGTCAGGAGTGAAGGGAATCTCCAACACAAGGGAGCAGTGAAGTGTAGCTGGTGGAAAGTGCAGAGACCACTTCTTCACCTGCTGTCAGCTGGGAAGGATAGATGGGGTAGGATTCCAGAAAGACATGTCTTCTGTCTAGGGCTGCTCGGGGCTGTTACTGCACTGGAGTGGAGGTTTAGAGAGCAAACAGGGCTTTTGGGGAAGGGCTGGGGCACAGAAGTGTCTGAGCAGAGCAAGACTAGGAGCAGCTGGGAGGGTTGATTTGCAGACTCCAGGCAGGAAAGAGTTACCTGGCAGAACAAATACAAGTCGAGCATTACTGAGACCAGGGTCATCTGGAGGAAGAAAACATAGTTTAGGATTATATCCTTTGGTATTTTAATTTGCCCACGTGTGTGTATCTGTGCATTGTTGTGCTTGCTTTTGACTATAGTAAGTTCATGATACGTTGCAACATTTTCTGTTCTAAGACTTCATTATATTAATTTTACTCTAATAATATCTTTAAATTACTACTGAAATAGGGAAGCTTATCAGAGAAACTGCTGAACTTTTAACTCCTCCCTTTGTATTGCATCTGACAAACTATTTTAATTTCCATATTCTTGAGGTTTATGATCCTCTGAAATGGGGTAACTAGGTTAACTGTTTCTGAGCTGCTGTAAATTTTTACTCTGAGTTATAGTGTTCACCACATTCTGACACAAGTTTTGAAGAGAGTAGTAGGTAATATTCCCATTTCATTGATGTAATGAGGAAGTTGATCCTCTAAGGACAGACAGGAACAATGCATTTAATACTCTTCAATTTAATTTGCTCAATATCACAATTAATACAATTAAGGTCACTTGAAACTATTAACGAATTGGGTAATTTAACAATGTCAGTGTGTTCTCACAATTACATTTGCTTTAATTAGTAGTACAAGCTATTACTTAATAGCATACTTCACATAGAAAAATGTAATGTGTTCTTTGTTCCTAATAGAAGGGGAAACCTTGAATGGGTCTGAGTGGTTTGGATTTGGAGTTTGGGGGGATATATTTCATGTCTAAAGGCTGAAGTAGCTGGAAGGACAAAGGTATTTACTGGAGAGTGTGACTGAAATGATGCTCACTCCACCTCATAGTCACCATTGCATCCCTCCTGATTCTCAAGGCTGCTGTGAAAATATGAGAGATTGTAAGAGAACATTCATTCCTCCATTGTGACCATATTCTGTTTCCATTACTTGCCCTTGGAGAATTGTCTGGATCTGACGTTAACCCTGCTCACTGGAAATTATTACATGTAGAACTGCACCTTGCATGGAGTTTGAGCTGGGTGGTTTCTATCAGTGTTATGCAGAAGACAGATGGAAATTAATCAATAATGCAAATACCACCTAGCAGGGCCCACGTGCTACCAAATGATTTCTCCAAATCCTAGGTATAATTGTCACAGGGCTGTTTTGGTCTTGGGTACACCCTCGGACATGGACTCCAGGGCTGAGTGCATGTTTGCTGTGTGCCAGGCAGCAGCTGTTCAGCTGTGAGCTGGGCTTCCCCCACTGCAGCCTTCAGCCCAGGAGCCAGTGCTGAGCAGGGTGGCCATGTGTCCTTTGTCTTCCCTCCAGAGAGGGGCAGTGACATAAGTGTAACATGGCTTTTTGAAGAGCCCTGTTAAATATGCATGGCCCTGTGTGTTGTCATTAAACGGACAAGGCTGGAGCACAGCCTCTTTGCATTAGATCGAACAGGAGATGCTGAGGGTTGTGATTGTCCTTAGTGCTTTGGGATTTCATGCTGTGGCTTGCACCAGGCCCTGTGCTCTTGGCTGGTGAGTTTTGCCCTTCAGGCAGAGAGCTTCACTGTGCCCCACCGGCAGAGATTTCTGGTGATCTCTACAAACCCTCCTGCAGGGGCTGCCTCTCCCACTGAAGGCACAGGTACACTGGAGGACAAGGAGCTGTCTTCACTCTGCTTCATCTCCACTTGGGTGAATAAAAGCAAGCATGGTTTCTACATCTTCAGACACCCCATGCTAACATAACAAGCATTTTAATATTCATTTATTAATGATAGCTACTGTTTAGGTGGCTTTTAATTGAGCAACAACAGGATGGTGGTGACAAAGGCTATTGGAGCAGCAGAGTTTGTCTGGAGCTAACTCAGCCTGTCACTAGCTCCTTCCCCACAGCTCTGCTTTTCCCCTTGCTGTTAACAGAGAAGTTGTGCGTGTTTAAAAAGACATATTTTTACTATAAAAGTTGAAAATAGCCAGCGTGCAGTACATATATTTCCTTTAAATACTGTATTTGTGTGGGTGCTGACGTGCCCTTAGAGGTTTGCCAGTCGTGGGCCCTTTTGTTTGAGGGCTTTGCTGCAAACTCCTGTTGGGGAACTACAGGAGTGTTTTCCATCTCTTGTGCATGTGAGCTGCAGTGAATTCCAGGTTGGAGGTTGTACTGTGGCACAGTAACCACCAAGAACACGATGCAGGGAAATGGCCTCCAGTGGTTAACAAGGCAGATACTAGAGGAGACCTTTTGGGCAGCAGTGTCTGTTGACATAAAAGAATCCTAAAATGTAAATTTTTGAGTTCTACTCTAACTGGTGCATCACAATAAGACCGTTCTCACTAATGACATTGGCACACTACCTCGTTCAGCCATTTCCACTGGGACTTTCCAGTTCTTTCCAGATAGAGCTCAGCCTTAATACTGGCATAAATCACTTGTCAGCCTCGTGTCATTCTTCTAATAACTCCTTATGATCCTACTTTCAGAAAAGCTGATTTCAGGGTTTCTTTTCCTCTTCCTAGCTTTTCTCAAATCCAAGTTAAAGCTCAACTAGTTGGCTCTCATTTCATTTTCTAGTATACCTGTAGTGTAATGGATGTGGTATAAAGGAAAATTATGCAAGTTGAATGAAAAAGAAATATTTTTATACTAAATATTACATGCTCAGAGGAGCCTGAAATACCAAGCAGAAATTTCCATTTTAACTATAGTAACCTACTGAACAACAAAATTAAAACAGAATAATCTTTTTTAATATGACTTCTGTAAACGTAATTAAGAGTAAGTTAAAACTAGCTCATTATTACAAGTTATACAGAAGCTAACGATGAGAATGGAATCATTCTTTGAATATTGTACTCAGGCTTGATACAAAAAATATATGATGAAGGTTTCTGTCTGTAAACATCTCTCAGAGTGTTTCCAGGCAATGATCAGGTGATGCTGGCTGTCTGTATCAGCTGCACGTGGAAAAGGCACATTCTCTTGGTCTAAAAAATGGAATGGTACAAGTTTGGTTGTCGTTGTGTCTGTATCACCAGATGTGGTAGATGAGAGCTGTAGCTGAGGCCAGCGTGGCTGCTGGGGCTGCTGGGTTCACCTCAGTCCTGGCACGGAGGGCAGAGCAGTTGTGAGCAGGTAGCTGAGGGAACAGCCCCTGGCTGACACTAAATGCATGGCACACCATTTCCAGAGGGGCTGTGTAACACAAGGGGCAGCACAGGTGGGGGCTTTCCTAGCCTTCCTCTGCTGGGCGTTTATAAAGGTGGCCAATCTGTTTTAAAGGGGAGGTTGAACCTCCTTGCACGTCGGTGACCCTGCAAAGCTCCCCTCCTAGGCTGCTGACTGACTGATGACCAGCTTGCACTTCAGCCTCCTTGGCCACCCCATCCTTGTCCTCTCTGGGCTGGCAAAACCAAGAGACGTGGGAGGAGAGAGGGAGTGGTAAGGAATTATCTGGTAAGATGTATATTATTTATGGCCTTTTAACAAAGAAAAATCGGGCTGTGCTGAGGCTGCCACTGCTGCAGTGGAACAGCTGATGCTTTAATGAACACCATACTGAGGGCCATCCAGGACATAAGGCAAATTAAGCAGGTTACAAACTGCATCTCTTCTGCTGAGGTGTAGGAGATCTCCCCAGCTCTGACAATTAGCTGCAGTGCTCAGGCAGGCAGACAGACAGAAACAGAAGGAGGCCATTTGTATCAATTTGAGGAACAGAACTAGTAATGAAGTAAAATGTCCATACCAGGTAGGTTCACCTCTGCTTTGGAACAGATATTTCCAACAGCCTCTTTCAGCTAATAGCAAATACAAAAAATATCAATATATGCTGCCTAACAAAAGCTTATTTTCTGCTGTTCACAAATCGAGAGCAAAGGAATAATAATAATTCTAACCTAGAGGATGTTTTAAAAAGGAGAAAACATTTTCTGGACATACAAGCAAATATGAATCTTGGTAACCTGACAGCTTTGTTTAAACGTTGAATCTGAGTTTCCTTTCATGAAAATCTTTTCAAAGTACAGCAATTCAGCTGTGAAAACCTGAATACATTAATGATGACAAAGAACCTCTGGAATGAGCCAACATTTGTTTTTGTTCTTTTACGTTTCCTGATGAATTGCACATACAAAAGTGTTGCAGGTTATTTTCATTTTCTTTTCTTGCTTTGATAATAAATGTCTCCACTGTTTACCTTTTGGTTACGGTACCTTATTATTACTAATCAGCTTTAATTATTTATAGCAAAATGACTGTGAAAGATGTTTCTTTGATGCTGAAAAAGTCAGGGACCCGATCCTGTTGAAATGAATAACTAGGTTCCAATTGACTGTAAAGTACCAAGGCTGAGCACCCTTGCTGTCTAGGGGCAGCAGTCATCCAGCACAGGGTACTGGCTTGTGCTTGGTTCCTGGGTTGTAGGGGTGTTTAGATTTCAAGTATTTGGTGGCAAGCTTTGGCACAGTGCCTGTACCTGACTTTTCAAAGGCCTGGAAGATAGTTATTTCTGACAGATTTAGTGAGGCAAGTAGGTTAATTCACCAAAAAAGAGTAACTTGGGTCCATGTCAGAATACACACAACCTTTCTATGTTCTGTTTACAAACTTAAATAAGCACTTGTTGATTTAGAAATTTCATCTAGTGGTAATGGAAATTAAAAATAGTTTAGAAGATACAGATCATTGACACCTCTTCAGTCTTGTGGGTAATAAAATAAAGGTAAAATGTCTTGAATATGTTAAACTCTTCCCTGAACTTTCACAAATGGTGGCTCAGTCAAGACACAGGTGGGTGTTACTTTTAGAATATGATTTGGTCAGAAGTTTAGGGAATGCTTCATGAATTAGATAACAGAGCTGATTTGTTTGTGCTGCTTTATTTCCATGTTTTGTATCCCAGCATTGACAGTTTTTCTCTTAAGAGTGAAAAATGCTAAACCTTCTTAAGATAATTTTTTTTACAGTAATGACTCCCCTGCTTGTGTTGTTTCATGATGTTATTAGTTACTGGGGGCATTAGCTGGTTTGTTTCATGATGTTATTAGTTACTGGGGGCATTAG